>VUYV01000078.1:2521518-2628978 GCA_008711295.1 Anarhynchus alexandrinus | reverse complement strand
TTCCAGTACCTAAAGGGGGCCTACAGGAGAGCTGGGGAAGGACTTTTTACTAGGGCATGTAGTGATAGGACGAGGGGGAATGGCTTCAAACTGGAAGAGGGCAGGTTTAGATTAAACATTAGGAAGAAGTTTTTCACTTTGAGGGTGGTAAGGCACTGGAACGGGTTGCCCCGAGAGGTTGTTGAGGCCCCATCCCTGGAGGTGTTCAAGGCCAGGCAGGACGTGGCCTTGGGCAACCTGGTCTAGTGGGAGGTGTTGCTGCCTATGGCAGCGGGGTTGAAACTTGATGATCTTCTAAGGTCCTTTCCAACCTAAACCATTCTATGATTCTATGATTTTATAATGATTCCAGTCTTTTTTGAGTTATTAGGGTGCCTCACCTGGCCCTCTACTGGTGTGCAAACTTCAGCCAGCACTACCTTTGGATGCACTGACACTTGAGTGCATAGTTTACAGATTTGCAGACCTGAACATGCAAACAGATTGAGAGAAATAAGTTTTATATGAACCCTATGTTCATATAAACACATATAAACACATAGGGGATGGTTGCTAGCATTTAAGCCATGTAGAAAGGACTGTGCATGAAACTACATAAAACATGACGAGTTTGAATAAGCAGAGGCAGACCTTGCTTGTTAAAAACATACGCATTCTATCTGTTCTCCTAAGGAAGAACTGAAGAATGCTAGACACAATTTTATATGCTGTTTTAGAAGGTAAGCCGGATAAATTTGGGACTTGACATGTGCCAAGGTCATTCATCTCACATAGTACTCATCTCTTGTCTTTAATAGTATAAACTTGATAGCAATCCAAACTTTGAAAGATAATGCCGGTAAAGAGGTGAACTGCGAAAGCCTGCACAGCCACCAAAGCTATATCTACATATTCTCAATCATACATATCTTTTTGCACAGAACTTGCCGCGTCACCGCTAGTCTCTTGAGACTCAAGGCTAATGAATGTAATACAGCTAAATTGTGCTTGAGATTTTTTTAGTAAGTAAATTGTTTCTTTCACAGCGGCAACAGTTGCATTGCTTTAGCTACAGGCAAATTTTGGAGAAGGTATTGATGTTCTTGCACTGGTAGTTTGTCACATGAGTAAACCCACTGGAGCTGGTGTTCTTATCTGAGTTAATGTCTGTTGATGGAAGCCTCTGTAAATGGTCTGTGAAGAATAAAATAAATTATTTTCAAGTTAACTATGAAAAGAGGGAAAAGAGATGATTTTTTTTGTAAACAGGATCTTGCTAAAGCTGCCAAGGAAGCAAACAGACTGTTATTGCACAATGTATAGCAAGCATAGGCAGAGATATCCAGATCACTGAGCAGTACAGAACAGGTAAAATCACCCTAAACAGTTGTATTACGTGTTAATTGCCTGAATCTCTCTGAGACCATAGGGGTACGCTCTGCTGCATGACCCGGTTTTTACATAAAGTAATTAAAGACAAGTTTAGGCCAAACTCTTCGGCATACATTCCACAGATCTTGAGGAAGTTTGTGTAAGCACTTAAGATTTCTGGCCTGATTTTATCATTGTGGTAGAGTTTAAAGCCATGGATGCAGTTTTCAAGGGTTTGATTTTTATAAAAATAAAATAATACTTTGAAATACAAAATAATATTTTGTTCTGGATGCGGGCAGTTTGGCTTACACCCATCTCGAGTACTGATAATATTTCTGTATATTTTAATTCCACAAATTTTGTAGACCGGCCACCTAAACATGTCCTTATCTCTGTATGTTTGAGACATCCCTTTAATTTCAGTGTGATATCTCATGCAGGTAAGTGATCTGCAGGATCAGAGCCAAAGTATTTAGTATTTTGCAGGACATAACCCTTATAAAATAGAGATAGTGTGTCTTATAAAGTAGGTAGATGGCTTTCAGATGCAGACATGATGCCTTCTCCTTGAGCCTGTAAATACAACAGAGGAAACTATAATTTTACAAAAACAATCAGTAAGTCAAAATGTGTTTATAATGTTTTATTATTTCCCTGAGCACAGAAACCATGTCTGCACCCAGTATGAATTACTGAGCTCTTACAGAAAATTATTGTAAAAGACTCCAAGACAAGAATCAATAGATGAACTCTTCTATAGCATGACAAACATGCAGAAATAGTATCTTAAGAATGGGCTACCAAATTGAAGTGTCAGGTATAATCTTCCTTATGTAATCACTAAGTGGGATCATCATGAAGTATTAATGTATTAGTCAATAAAATAAGTCTAGATAAGGTCAAACACCTTAGGTGTTATCTCTTCAGCTATAATTGCTGTTACAACGTGAGTTTATGAACAGCATGAAACATCCTGCATTTTAGCAGAGAAAAGACTTTGGCAAGAACAGTCTGTTTGAAGAGAATGGTAAAATAAAGCAAAAGAGCAAGCAGGATCTAACTCTGACAGATGTGGTCAGAGGGCTGCATCTGGAATGGGAACTTCTTCCTGGGACAGATTCTCCCATTCTGTTACTTTTGCGCAAGTTAAATATTGCAAAGAGACTGGAAACAGTTAACCTCTTGGCAGTTTGGGATCCTCCATCCTTTACAGGCTCCTTAGTAGGTCATTATACTACTTTCCCGAGGGTGTGACTTAACAATGGTTATTCAAAGAGGAGGTCACCTTGGCTAGTGTCAGCAACTAAATGGCTTTGCTGTGCTGTTACTTCTCATGTTTATCCAGCAAGTCATGTCACACTCAGTAGTTTCTCATCCTCTTTTTGGTTAGCCTAACCTTAGGCCAGGCCCTAGCCTTAACACAATTTACAATGCTTTTAAGTGCAATGTGAGTGTAAATGAAAGCACAACACTACTTGCAACCCTCTTGCAGTCAGTTGCAAGTACTACAGATGCCAGTCGCGAAAAGTTAGACTTATGAAATGCACGACATGGATTAAATTGTGTGCAAAATTTGATAGATACTAGTGCTCAAAGAATACATTTACTCTTATATCAGCAGCAAGTTGTTCTACTATTGACAGGATTTAGATTTTTATCGATTGGTATTTTTAAGGAAAAAAACAGAAGTCATATAGGGACTAGAAACGGGCAATGAATAATGAGAGTTACTGATTCAAAATGTTATACATTATTTTTTCTGCTTATTGACCATACCTTAACAAAACTAGACCATGCCTAAAGCCCTCCACTGATTTCTCATTCTTATAACAGTTTAAATGTATTAAGATTTGATAAACTATAATCAGTCAGCACACCACTGAAAGGTAATTTTCAGTACAAGGTTATTTGCAACTGTACAAAGTTTACACAATATTTATCATGTACCAATCATTCAAGGGGATTCACCTCAGAAAATCCTTATACTGATTTGAAGCTTCATTGACTTCAAGAATAGGTTTGATACAGGCTTGGTCTTGCAAAGAGCAGCATTGGGATCTACCCAGGCACAGTGGTCTGGGAACACAGAATTCGCCAAACATCCTGAGAAACTGCAGGTAGGATTGTCTGTCCTTTCTATTTATGCACCATCTACTATATACCAAAGTTAACAGTGTTGTAGTATAAAGAAATACCATTATCAGCTGCAGTGTCCTGGCAACTCTGAATAGAACAACTTAGTCATTTTGACAGTCTGTTAGAAAAAAATGGGTTTGTAGCATGGAAAAATTCCCAAAACAAGTTAGTTAATATTATTCCTTTATAAAATGTAGTTTTGTAATGGGCTGCATTTTGAAGACATAAAAGTAAGGCTTCAATTTTTAATCTATATGACCTAATTAGTCAGGAAATTTACACTAAGCTCATCAGCTGGAAGGCCTCATCCCCTATTTCAGAACAATGAATGTGTCTTGATTGCATTGTGTTTCCTAAATATTTCATTAATGTTGAGTTGGGAACATTTGTGTTCAGCAGAAATCAGGATCTAAATTCTTGTCTGGTGCATGAGAAGAGCAAATGGAGAAGAGTAGCTAACCTAAACAACCAGGATTATTATTGTAGTTAATGATCTCCTGTGGACAAGAGAGAAAGATCAGCCTGGCTCTTTTGCAAGGATGGATTGACCTCCTTCAGTACCACTGGTAGTAAAACTTCTCTGACATCTCTGCAGATCCTGATGAGAATAGATGTAACCATGTTTGAATGGCTGAACAATTTTCTCCTGTGTCATTCTGTGTATCCTAATGGGCAATTATTTTTTCCTTAAGGCTCAGTTCTATTCTGTCATCTCTTCAGTATGAACAAGTGACTGCTAATAGAGATACCAAAGCTATTCCTAAATTAAAGAAATTTCCTACTATAATTTGAGACTCCTCTCTCAAGATTACAAGTTTTTTACTAACAGAAACTGACATGCTAAAAAGATCATTTAATTCTAATCTAACACAATCCTGCAGAACTTAGAACACCATCAGAAACACACAGGTTTCACCTTTCATTGTTAATTAGATTTTGCCAGGGAAGACTTTTGGGCACTGAAGCTTCATCAGCTGTTAAACTGTTTAGCATAGTTTTAAAATTTTTATTATGGTCCTTAGCATGAGCTTGGCCTGAGCCAAAACACTCTCCCAAACAATATTTAGATTTGAATCATGGATTTTCATAGGCCAGAACCCATTCTTCATAGGTAATTTCATGCAGCCTGTTTTGAATGGTGAGACAGTTTAACACTATGTAATAATAAACTATAGACTGTGTTCTGCCAGCTGGCTTTAGTGCCATAGATCTGTCACAAGCCTTTCACTGATCTTGTTCCAATCAGAGATCCCATTTGATTGTCCAGAGCTACTTGCCTTCTCCCTCTACTCCTGTGACTTTTTTTTCCCAAATTTTTTTCAGTATATCTGTTCTTCTGTTCATCATTAAGACCCTTTAGGAGTTCCAAGGAAGTCTTCTTAGAATGAAAAACAAAAGTCACAGAAAAAAAGACGTACAAGTACATCAAGAGATATTAAACAAGAAGATATGACTTTGGCTCAAGAATTCCCTGTGTTGATGATTGCGAGAGGTTTGGATGATTTACTAAAGAAATATTGTTATACTATTACCTTCTTCTTGTAATTTTCTGAATAATGTGCCATGCCTAGAGGGACTGCTCTGTACCCGTACAGCTGTTCCTTTGTTCTCACAAGAACAACCAGAAAAATACCCGTGGGAGAGATATTATTGTTCTTTCTCATTGAGTGGCCTAGGAATTTTTATTACATGCTGGCATCATGAAGGATAGCAAAGTTTGTAGTCTAGTGTATGAAAATCCATCTTGCTGATTAGCATGATTATTGTGGGTTTTTTTTTCCTGCAGTAATCATCTGTCATTAATGAAAGAAGAAAGCAGGAAATGTTCATATCCGGTTGTACAATAGACTAATTGGCAAAATCTGTTAAGAAGGAGTTACAGTAATATAAGACATCACTCCCAAATATGATAAGATTAAATATTGATGTTTTCCTTTTGACAACAAGTTTTTAGATAACACTAAAAAGTCTATCAATATACACATATAAAAATAATCATACACTGCCCAATTTTTAAAATGTAATAAAAATTGCAACTAAATATATTTTCCTAGTGTCCTATGTGATTTTCCTAGTGATTTGCTAGAGGAAATATTAAAAGGAAAAGTAACAAAACCACATCTATTCCAGATTATATGGGTATGAACTAGTGCATAACAACGTATTGGAAAAGTATGTAGGAATGATCTTGTTTTTAGTGAGGTCTGTGGGATGTTATATCTGGCATTTATTGTAACAGGTCTAAAATTTTACTCCTGGTTTAAAAAAAATCCTCTTTTTTATTTTTTATAGCAGTCCAGCTATTAAATTCCAGATATTATTCCTATGCCAGTGATTGAAATAAAGAAAATGTTTTTTCATAACCTTGAGTTGTAGTGCTCACGGTTTAGTTTTTCCATTATAGCTGTTTCCAAGCCATTCATTGTTACATGGTAATTTTATGCTTTAAACTGTAAGTCTAACTGAAATAATTTGGCTTTTCAAAATAATCTAAATATAATTTCATTTTGATTTTTAATACATTCTAATCAACCCGTACTCATACTAGCAGACCTGGTCTTGAAGTAGTATTTTTTTCACTGGTCCGGTGAGCTTCATTTGGCTTTTATTTTCCTTTTGCAGGAACACACTGTCAACTAGGATATACTTTGCAGAATGAAATAAATGTTAATCTTCCACATGCTATGTAAAATGCTACACTCTCTCTTTGATCTGTCACAGTTTGGATGTTGTCCTACATAGTATAGAATGAATTTCTCATGACATGCTGAATTGTGTATAGAGTTCAAAATTACTTATTAATTTAAACAAAGCAAATTGTGCATGCCTGATTTTAAATTTTGGTTGACAGTGATTTTGTTCATTAAATGTAATTTTGGATACTGTCCCTACAGACAATATATGTCAGATTTCAGCTGGAAGATAATGTATACATTGAGAGTTCGCAGACCTTTTTTGCCATGTTACTGTAATTCTCATTATGTTTTTTCACATTTCTGTCTAGACTGTTTTAAAATAAAATTTCTTAGCATATAGCCAGGACACAGAAATGTTTATACAAATAAATTTCCCTATTGTCATTGATCAGTTATGCATACTCTTCAAACACTGATAAAGAACTAGATCTGTCTCTGAGCTAGCTAAGTTTGTGGCAATTTTCCTGATTTACAAAACTTATGTTACAAAATATATACCATTCTTTCCACAGTAGGTGGATTCTTCTTGACCATAAATCACAGGAAGATAGAGCAGAGTCATGAATTACTAACAAGAAAAGGTAGTTCGTGTTAGGAAATCTAATCATTTGTAGAGATTGAATGTTGTCAATATTTATCTCCAACTTGTGTTTAACAAAAATTTTCTCCCATTTTATTCACTAGTTTTGAATGCCTTTCTTATCTCAGATCCCTCACTTTTTGCTGTAGACACACATTGCAATTCATGAGGGAGTTTTTTTCGGGAAATGGACCCCACTGAATTAGCATTTCTCAGCTAATAGAGCAATTTCTCTGTTCTACTGTCTTTCTCTGTTCTACTGGTAGCACTGAAGCATACTTCCAGAAGAGAAAATATCTGCTTGAGCAAAGAACGGTAGATTGACTTTAGCCCAGAAATGTATATTACTGCCATATATTTCCATCCTGTTAAGGGTACCCCAGAACAGTGGTCTCCAAACTGGAGTGCCTGCATCCCAGGGGGTGCGCAATCTATTGGGGTTTGGAAAGAAAATATTTTTGTAACTTTAATAAATAAAATAAAAAATTTAAGAGTGTTTATTTCATATTTATCTCATCCTTTTTTAATTTCTAAGGGGTTTGTATGTTTTATAATGTGCATAATATAATATTACAGGAGTAAAAGTATATCATTTATAAATAAATAAATATAAATACATTGGGAGTGTGTGCTTAAAAATTTTTTACTGATTGGGGGTATAATCAAAACTGTTTGGAGACCAATGCCCTAGAGGGCACCTTTGCATCTACAGAACTGCACAAAATCTACAAGGCAGGCAGACTTGCCCTGTAGACAGCGAGCTCTAGCTTCCTCTACAGGTCTCTGTACTCCAGCAGCATTAGAACCAGAATGGACTGATGACACCCGGCTCTGGTTTGTCCTACCACCTTCCTAAGGGGTTTGTCCCAGAGGCCTCCAAATATATATAATACTGAAATTTTCAGCATCTTGGTCTTAGATGTGTAACAGCTGTTTTGTCATTGCTTGTCTAGTCTTATGGATGCTCTGTAGCAGGTCATCTGTGTTTCCTTGCCTTACTTTTTTTTATTTTTCTTTCCTTTACACCTTGCTCTTCATGGCTGTTTCTGTACCCACCCAGTTATTTTATTCTCTTTATTCTCCTCTTATACTGTGCTTCTCCCTATCTCTTTCTTTAAAATATCCTCTCATTTCCACACACTTATTCTATGTGACTGCTTCACCACAGAGCAGCTTTAAGTTCACGTCAATTAAGTAATTATAAACTGCTCCCAAAGACAGGAACAAGTGTAAACAAGGAAGGGAGGAAACAGCAAATGCAACTTTTCTATTATTGTAACTCTCATGGTCTCTTGTTTGCAATCACTTACCTTGTCAGATCTAAGTTTACTCTCAAGGCAGAAACCATTTTTCACGTTGCTAGAAACTGTTATGCCATCCTATTGCACTATGTAAATATTGGTGCACATTTTTAAACACAATTAATCATTTTGTATGCCACAATGTTCATCTGTCCAGCTAAAGAATGCTTAAAGGGTTATGAATTCTATGTGGCAGTATGCAGTTCCTAAAATGGTATTTCTTTAGAATGCCATATATTGGGTAACTGAGGTAATTAATCATGCCAGAAAATTTGAGCTAATAGCAACATCAATCTTAGGCATTTTGCACATGGAAATCTCACTGGCATCACTGCCAGGAAGAACGGAGGAGAAGAGCGGCAGCAAAGGAACTGCTCTCTGTTAGGAGCTGCCCAATCCAGTAGCCTGATAGAGGTGCGGTGGCTGCAGCTCCACCCAGCTCATTACTCCAGCCAGTAACGAGGCTGAGCATGTAGTCCCAACAGGTACACAGACAAAAGCCTGCGTACAATATGCATATCCACACAGCCAGCCACACCAGCTAGCACTGGCAGAAAACACGGTGCTCAGACAAACGCAGGCAGCACCGGTGGCCTCCTCCAGTTCCCCTCTCCAGTCCATCAGGATAAAAGCCTCTTAGGGGAAATGTGCATGTACACACGATATGGGTCCCTCCAATAACTGGCCTGGACACTCAGTCTGCACTGGAGGTAGCCCCTGGATTCCATTCCCCACTATTGTTAGCAGCTGGATATAGGAGCCCAAGGCCTGCGGCCCCACTCCAGCTGCTAGCACAGACCTACAAACGCGGACACAGTGGATGCACCCAGCAACTGGTCTTAGACACTCAGTCTATCCAGTAACCTGCCTTGAGATCCTCTCACCTCCTGTTACCTCATACACATGCGCATATGGGTCCCTTGGTCGAACCCTTGACCCCATGTCCAGGCCAGCAGCTGGCTTGGTCCTGCTGGTCCCTCCAGTAATCAGCTGGCAGACTCACTGGTCTCTCCAGTGTCTAGCCTCCACTTCTGGCCATTTCAATACGTGTTTCCCAGGCCACTTACCCTACTTATCGACTAGTCCGGCTTGATATTCACGAATAATCGCACACTGACATACATATCCACACACTATGCACACACTCCAGTCTCTCTGAACAGAAATGCATGAGGCACGAGGAGCAACAAATACCAGTCAGAAAAATGGCTGCAAGAATGCCATATACTCGTTTATGGAATCACAGAATTTTCAGAGTTGGAAGGGACCTCTAGAGATCATCTAGTCCAACTCCCCTGCCAAAGCAGGATTGCCTAGAGCACATTACTCAAGACTGCATCCAGGCGGGTCTTGAAAATCTCCAGAGAAGGGGACTCCACAACCTCCCTGGGCAGCCTGTTCCAGTGCTCTGGCACCCTAACCGTAAAGAAGGTTTTCCATGTATTTGAATGGAACTTCCTGTGTTCCAACTTGTGCCCGTTGCCCCTCGTCCTGTCACTGGGAACCACTGAAAAGAGTCTGGCTCCACCCTCCTTCAACACACCCTTTAGATACTTAAAAACAATAATAAGGTCTTCCCTCAACCTTCTCTTCTCCAGGCTAAAGAGTCCCAGCTCTCTCAGCCTTTCCTCATAAGGGAGATGCTCCAATCCCTCAATCATCTTAGTTGCCCTATGCTGAGTTTCCCCCACATTAAGAGGATCCCAGTATATTTACTTGCAACTGCTTAAGACAACCAGACTGAAAGACAAAGGAAGGTGAGTAAATTCTCATTATTCACACAGATGTGAAAGAATGGAAAGACTGTCAGCTCCTAGAAGACAAAAAGGCTATCCAAAACCAGCACATGACAATGCCAGGAGACGTGAGGAGGACAGCACCCTTTGCCTTCTGTGTCATCGCAAGGAATCCTGCTCAGACCACCTAAATACAAATGCCTTGGATGCTACATGGACTACTTGGACACATAGGTTTTAGTGGCTTTGAGTATGTGGGCAAGATGGTGTGAGTGTGACTGAATGAAATAGGGTTTGTTTCAAAATTAAATCACCTTTTCCTGTAATACCTCAGGCTGAGCTTTGTTACGTTCCTACAGGCTGGTTGAGCTATCATCTTGCTTAGCCCATTGGCTGCTGTGAATCCCCATTTCTAGGCACAATAGAAATTGTCTCAAGAACTTAAATGCTTAGCTTCAATTAATGAATTTCATTAGGTGCTTGACACGTAAATGTTTTGTGGGGTAACATGTCATGCTGTCACACCTAAATCTGCTTGTGGATTTGGCTGTGTTTCAGTCACGATTCATTCATTAGGAAAGATCTGTTCTGGAAACCTTGCTTGATGTTCAAAATAGAATTTGTTGGCACATTTAGTAGGCAATCATCACCACTGTATTTGACTGCTAAAGGGCTCGCAGACCTCCTAAATAACCTTACAACAAATTCTAAATTTACACAATAATACTTATAATATGAGCTTTGAAAATTCCCCATCCAAGCAGTTGTATTTTCTGTATTCACAGAAGTTGTATTATATCCAGTGTACTCTTAAATGATAAATAAACAAGCACAGACTCTGACAGTCTTAGAAAAACTGAGTTACTATCAAATAAAAAGGAGTTTGGTCTGAGGAAGAACATCAGGATTTAGTCAAGCAGTTGAAGCTGAATTTAATGAAATACAATTACTTACTGAGCAGCCAGAGTGTGTGGGTGAAGTGAGACTGCGTGTGGGGGAAGGTTTAAGTATGTGTATATATTGCTATTTGTAACCACCCTTCATACACCAGGTGGTACATTCTGCTGCCCTAACAAAAAAACATTTCTCTCCACTACAAATAAGTGCAATTTTCCTTTTCCTTTTCTCATTTATTTTGATATGTGGGGTTGGCATACAATGTACAGCTGTAATAGCAATAGCTAAAAATACTGTAAAGAACCAGTGAGAAGTGCAGTATACAGATTACTGCTAAACTTACAGGGATGACACACTGAAAGGGCCCAGGGGCCGAATCTCCTTTAGCACCAGACACATACTGAGACATGAATGGCAGATCATGCTAAAGGTAGGAATTTAAATACACAAAATTGCAATGCAATATAAAATTTGTATTTCCTTCTCCCTGTACCGTAGGAATGTTACCCTCATCATTAGGATAATACTAATCTCTTGGACCCCATCACCAGCTCTACACATGACTTTCTAGTGAATTGCATACTTTCTGCAGATGTGTACAGTGTGTTTGAAGGCCTAGTGTTTAGGGCACTCTTCTTGGAAGTGAAAAGTCTGGGTTAGACATAGCCATGTTAATAAAAGCTCGAGCCTTAGGTCAGCTGTTTCCACATCTACTGCCCTAACACCAGGAAAGATAAATATTCAAGTCTGGGGAAGGTGAGAGAGCACTACAGCCCTTTTTTGTCCACATTTCCTACTGCATATATTTGCCATCTCTCTGCTCAACATGCTTGGTGCTGTAAATCCCACTCTGTGCAGTGTATACAGCTATGAAAATGCAATTTGCTCCGATCTTTTCCAAAACAAGCTCGCCTCTCCCTCCTTCTGATAAAGGCTCATTCCCTCAGTTTCCAGTTTCAAGAAGACAACTTCTTATGGGGGAAATAGGCACATCCTATCTGCACATTTTCACAACTACAGAACCCATAGCAGAGCCAGTTCCTCTTATAAATGCGGACTTAGTTTTTCAACAGTCACAAAGATTATGTTTTTTCCATGTTTATATTTAAGAGACTTGAAGAGATGTTTATCCGTACCTTCTACGTTTGAGCCAAAGCCAAACAATATCTGAATTTCCAACTAAGAGTCACAGCAGCTCTCTTCAGTTTCAGGTTAAATGATTTTATTATGCATTTTATTTTCCCTGTAAAAGAAAGTTCAGAGTTCTTTTCAGTATATATTCTTATATACTCATATTCAGCATATACACATATATACTCCTTCTTTCATGATATGACTTGTCAAGTTCTCACTCCACTCAAATCAATGAGTCTACTGAGTTTAATTCCAGAATTTCATCCACAGTTACAGAAAATAAAGCTCTTTCCAGCCCACAGCTCCAGAAGAGGAACAACCTCTTTTAACAACAAACATGCTTAAAGTACTGTAATATATTTGTGAGACAGAATTAAAGATATTTTTGCCATCTGGAGGAAACATTCTGTTACCATGGGTTTGTTTTGAAAATTCAAATGGTGGCATCCTGGATGCGTAAGCAGAACATGATTTGTTTTTCAGACACAATGGCTTACTTGAGCATTTGACAAAGCCAAATGTAACAAGATGCTCTATTCACTGCTTAAATATCTTGGTAGGTAGGTTTGTGTACCAAAATTGGGACTAATCCAGGTTGTTTTCTTTTTCAAAGTCCTAATTTTCTCATCACAAAACTGCTGAAGGAGGGATGTGGTCATTTTCTGTTTAGAATCTTTTTCTCTGACTCTCTCCTTAATTACAGATCCCTTTTCCAAATTTTACCAGCTGCTGCTCTAACAGAAGATAAACAAACCAACTTGAGAAGATGTTCAGGAAGGTGGAATCAGAAAACATACATGGGATCTGGAAAAAAGAAAATCTCCTTGTTAGGAAATAGTGACACTGTGTTTTAGAAAAAGGTTAGGGTAGATCAATTTTTCTTATGTATCAGAGCTCTCCTACAACTGTTACAATAAAATCAGTAAGTGTATAAAGGATAACTGGATGAAGTCCTGGGTTAAAATTGAATAAAATAACAGTGACAGGTTAATATACAGAAAGTGATGATCCAAGCCTAGTAAGCCTGCAAAAACTCTAATTTAAAGCTGAAAAGTGAAAGGACTAGCATCCAGTATTCAGTATAGGGTAAGCAAACAGCTGCATGAAGAGGTCTCAGTCGTCATAGTCATCATTGTTGTCTTCTTCTTCTTTTTCCACCTGAAGCCTCACCTTGTGTGACGGTGGAGCACACCCTCAGTTTCTGTTCTTTTTCTTGTCTCAGGTGAATGCTCTTACTTAAAGTCCCCAGGTGCAGTACAATATACCACCACAGGTGCTACAGTGGGGGTCTGCTACAGGCCACCTGACCAGGAGGACCGAGCAGATGAGGCCCTCTATAGACAGACAGGAGCAGCCTCATGTTCACAAGCCTTGGTCCTCATGGGGGACTTCAGTCACCCTGATATCTGTTGGAGGGACAACACAGCGGGGCATAAGCAATCCAGGAGATTCATGGAATGCATTGATGATAACTTCCTTCTCCATGTGACAGAAGTCAACGAGGCGCAGTACCATGCTGAACCTCATTCTCACCAACAAGGAGGGGCTGGTGGGGAATGTGAAGCTCAAGGGTAGCCTTGGTTGCAGTGACCATGAGATGGTAGAGTTCAAGATCCTTAAGGCAGCGAGGAGGGCACACAATAAGCTTACTACCCTGGACTTCAGGAGAGCAGACTTTGGCCTCTTCAGGGATCTGCTTGGCAGAGTACCATGTGATAAAGCCCTGGAGGAAAGAGGGGCCAAAGGAAGCTGGCTAGTGTTCAGGCACCACCTCCTGCAAGCTCAGGAGTGATGCGTTCCAACAAAGAAGTCAGGCAAAAAAGCCAGGAAGCCTGCATGGACGAACAAGGAGCTCCTGGACACACTCAAAAGCAAAAAGGAGGAATACAGAGGGTGAAAGCAAGGATAGGAAGTCAGGGAGGAATACAGAGAAATTGTCCAAGCAGCAAGGGATCAGGTTAGGAAAGCTAAAGCCCAACAAAGTAAAATCTGGCCAGGGACGTCAAAGGCAACAAGGAAAGCTTCTACAGGTATGTCAGTGATAAAAGGAAGACTAAGGAAAATGTGGGCCATCTTGGGAACGAAATGGGAGACCTGGTCACCCAGGACAAGGACAAGGATGAGGTAATCAATAACTTTTTTGCCTTGATCTTCACCAGCAAGGGTTCAAGCCACACCACCCAAGTTGCAGAAGGTAAAGTCAGGGACTGGGAGAATGAGGAAGCCCCCACTCTAAGAGAAGATCAGGCTTGAGAACCAGCTGAAGAATCTGAAGGCGTACAAGACTATGGGACCTGATGAGATACATTCATGGGTCCCGAGGGAACTAGTGGATGAAGTTCCTAGCCACTATCCATCATATTTGAGAAGTTGTGGCAGTCAGGGGAAATTCCCACTGACTGGAAAAGGGGAAACATAACTCCCACTTTTAAAAAGGGAAAAAAAAGAAGACCCAGGGAACTACAGGCCAGTCAGTCTCACTTCTGTGCCTGGAAAGTTCATGCAGCAGATCTTCCTGGAAATTCTGCTAAGGCACGTGGAAAATAATGAGGTGATCAGTGACAGTCCACGTGGCTTCACTAAAGGCAAATCACGTCTGACAAATTTGATGGCCTTCTACAATGGGGTTACAGTGTTGGTGGATAAGGGAAGAGCAACTGACATCATCTACCTGGACTTGAGCAAGGCATTTGACACTGTCCCACATGACATCCTTGTCTCTAAATTGGAAAGACATGGATTTGACGGATGGACCACTCAGTGGATAAGGAATTGGTTGGATGGTCACAGTCAAAGTGTAGTGGTCAACAACTTGATGTCCAAGTGGCAACCAGTGATGAGTAGTGTTCCTCAGGGGTCAGTACTGGGACTGGTGCTGTTTAACATCTTTGTTGGTGGCATGCATAGTGGGATTGAGAGCACCCTCAGCAAGTTTGCAGATGACACCAAGCTGTGTGGAGTGGTCGACACACTGGATGGAAGGGATGCCATCCAGAGGGACCTGGACAGGCTTGTGAGGTGGGCCACTTGCAAACTTCATGAAGTTCAACAAGGCCAAGTGCAAGGTCCTGCCCCTGGGCTGGAGCAATCCCAAGCACAAATACAGACTGGGCAGAGAGTGGATTGCGAGCAGCCCTGCCAAGAAGGACTTGGGGGTGTTAGTTGATGAGAAGCTCAACATGACCCAGCACTGTGCACTTGCAGCCCAGAAAGCCAACTGCATCCTGGGCTGCATCAAAAGAAACATGGCCAGCAGGTCGAGGGAGGTGATTCTGCCCCTCTACTCTGCTCTGGTGAGACCCCACCTGGAGTACTGTGTTCAGCTCTGGAGCCCTCAGCACGTGAAAGACATGGACCTGTTGGAGTGGTTCCAGAGGAGGGCCATGAAAATGATCAGAGGGATGGAACTCCTCTTCTATGAAGACAGGCTGAGAGAGTTGGGATTGTTCAGCCTGGAGAAGAGAAGGCTCCAGGGACACCTTATAATGGCCTTCCAGTACCTAAAGGGGGCCTACAGGAAAGTGGGGGAGGGACTTTTTATCAGGGAGAGTAGCAATAGGATGAGGAGTAGCGGTTTTAAAATGAAAGAGGGTAGATTTACATTTGATATTAGGAAAAAAATTCTTTAACGGTGGTGAGACACTGAAATAGGTTGCCCAGAGAAGTTGTGGATGCCCCATGCCTGAAAGTGTTTAAGGCCAGGCTGGATGGGGCTTTGAGCAACTTAATCTAGTGGAAGGTGTCCCTGCCCATGGCAGGGGGATTGGAACTAGATGACCTTTAAGGTCCTTTGCAACTCTAACCATTCTATGATTCTATGATTTTCATATTATTATTCTGTTTTCTTGTGGGGGTATTACAGAGGGATTTTGATGCAAGGTTTTGATGGACTGAAAAGGAAGAAAAAGACCAGTCATCAAAGCTCTCTGTACAGATCTCTTTGTAGGGATTTAGATGCCTTACTTGAGCATTTGGATTGAAAACATTTATTAATTTTCATATGCAACTACTAAATATTGTAACTCAGAGAAATCACAAGAAACTAGCTCCTCATAAGGGCTTAAATATCTAGATGCCACCTCAGATGCATTTAAATACAAACTCTCATAGTGCACTTTATGTGCTGACAGCTAACTAACCTTTTACCAGTAAAGGTATCCTGGGTACTGCACATGTATTGCTCACCCCATACAAAGCCACCAATGGCATAACAGAAGGGAATTGTTCTTTGTATATGTCAGAAGTATTCATGAATTATGTGTTTCCATATTTAGCTCATCGCTCATGCTTGTTTTAATAATATTTCCAAAACCTGGTTAATCGTTCTGGTCTCCCATATAGTCAGGTGTCTGTTTTGCCCAACAGCCCAATGCTTAGAGCAACAACACCCATTCTGAAAAACAGTCCTGTTTAAATGAAAAAGAAAACACATATGCAGACACAGGTTATTCTCTGCCACCTGAAAAATTCTGTTTAAAACAAAATGCTGATGCAGTCTCAGCACTGGAGCATCCCTCACTGTAGCATACTTAGGCAGCTTTGGGGTGTGCAAGTATGCCGTGTCTTTTTTAATAGGAGACGAAATGACTTACAAATGAGGCTGTTTAGGCAAGGCAAGTATAAATAACTTCCTCAACAATCCGTAACACCACAAAGCCCTATACTTTACTTTAGACTTTTAGATTACTTTGCTGTACAGATAGATGCCAGCTTTCCACCCAGAGATATGATTTGGTAAAGGTACTTTTTCCACTTTTTAAGATAGGAACTATATATATACTTATATGATTATTGCCCAGATGTTTGAATTTATTTGACATTTCATGGCCTTGGCCTTGTCACGATTTTCCTTCCTTTCTGGATCTGTCCCTCCATGTTTAGCTGCCAGAGGAATGCAGCTGACATCTAAGAAGTTTCCTTGATGTACCATAAAAGTTCTGATTTAGCACTTGCTGTTTCACCTGATGGGATCAATCTGCCCTTTCCACATGCATAGTGTAACACTTCTCTCAATTAGCCCCTATCCACTGGAAGTTTAACTGTGCCAGCTACAAGGCAGCGGTTGCTGATGGCTTCTCTTGGGTAATACACAGCTGCAGTATGTTTGATCTGCTTTCTTTTACATCTGTCTTTCTGATCACTAGGTTACTTTTTTCTGATTTAAAAATAAAACTGTCATTACAAGGAACAGCAAGTGGTGCGTCCTGTCTCTCTTTGGCATTATGATTCTTTTGTTTGAAACAGACCTTGACTCCTATTCTCAGAAGAGTTTGAAAGACAAGGTCATATAATATGACTTTCTCATTTAAACAACATTAGGCAGTAATTCTTCAATTCAGACTATCCCACAGTGCTCTGCTCTTATTACATTACAGAGATGAGGACTGCACCTGGGGAAAAAAAAAAAAAAGAATCAAGCCAAAAGAACTTTTTACATATATTAACTTCCTGGGGGAAAAGCAAAAAAAAAATCATTTAAAGTTTATTCTGGGCACCTTTCATTTTTCAGTCCTTTACAGTACACTACAGAATGTTTGACAAATTTCCTTCCTTGCCGTGAACAGCCAGCAGTTTCTCTAGTCTTAAAAGGAGCCATCATTGACAATCAAACACACAGTCACTCACATGCCCCAGTCAATAAACACAACACATAAACAAGATAGATTAAAACATTTTTGTTTAATCTCAAATTCAACATTAGAAAATTTTTTTGCATATATTTTTCCATTGTCTCCCCAAAATATCTAGTTTCTAAAGTAATAAAGGAACATGGACATATAATAGCATGTAAGATTATTATTTTTCTCAGCATTGGAATAAAGGGAAAAGTGTAGGTTATTTTCAAGTCCCAATCACTCTATAATTTGGCACTTCAAGTGCCATACAGATTCAATAGGCACATCTTCTCTTCTCTTTCTATTTAGCAAAATGGAAAATGGGGACAATATCATGTTAACTGACATTAATACCCACCCATATATGTAGGTCAGGAAGGCTCTGTAGAAGATCAGGCTTCCTGTAAGGTCAATGGAAAGACATGTGAACATCCATTCCATCACAAAATAAACACCTAAAATAAATAATGTTCTTCTTTGCTATAGGAAGTCTGTCCATATAGGGGACATTCTTATCTCCCCTCTGGATATGTCTACTACAAAACAGTAACTCTGAAAAGAATTTAGATAGCTACTTTAAACTTGACACCCAAAATACATGAAATGAATCCAGTTGCAAAGGATAATCCAAAAAAAAATAAAAAAAATGTTGCCAATCTCTTCAATAAAAATAAGTTCTAGTACTTAAACATCACAGACTAAGGTAAGGATTCCCAATGGTTTTAAACTAAAAGAGGGTAGGTTCAGACTAGATATAAGGAAGAAATTTTTTTACACTGATCATGGTGAAACACTGGCATAGGTTTCCCAGAGAGGTAGTAGATGTCCCATCCCTAGAAACATTCAAGGTGAGGTTGGACGGGAGTCTGAACAACCTGATCTAGTTGAAGATGTCCCTGCTCATTGCAGGGCAGGTTGGACCAGACGACCTTTAAAGGTCCCTTCCAATCTAAACTATTCTATGATAAATGCCAACCAAAATATTCTTCTCAGTACTTCCCAGTTACTGTTTTTTTTCCCATTGCCCCTTGGTAAGGGGGGAAAGTGCCTTTTGCAAGGTATCATTACCCCTAGCTGTTCTCCAAACCTCACATTCTTCAATTATAATAATTATTCATTTTTTTATGTATAATGTAATTTATGACTTTGATTGGTATGAATACTCAACATATTTGTCAAGGAATTGACTGGACCCTCAGTATTTGCAGAGTATCTAAATATAATTTCTATTTCCCTCTAACTTAGGTCTTTATACTCTCACCTGTCATTTAACTATACATGGTAATGTATTCATTCTCACAGGAGCTTCTACCATATGTTCAAATACTGCTAAAAGTTAACTTTCAAAAAGCAGGAGTTTTGAAGTGGCTGATTTGTCAGAAACACAAAGTAAACAGGAACTGAACAGGTGCCCCAGATGCATCGCCTATAATTCTGGTTAATCAGCCTTTTTATGTTGTGTAGGAGTCTGGTGATGCCCAGCACAGTGATTCACCTCCCTTTATACTCTGTTTGGTTTGCCTGGCTTTCTCCAGTGAGAGTATACATCACCACTGATGTATATTACATATCCACTCCTTCCAGAACCAGAAGATCTTTATTTTAAACAGGCAGCTAAGAACCCATTAAAATGAGTTGTCCTGTTCTTCTCAGACTCAAAGAAAATTGACATGGTTGTTGGATTTCCTGAAGTTTGTTTAACAAACAAACCAAAGAAAAAGTTAATCTGCAGGAAGATGACAGCAAGCAGTTTAAAGCTGATGGCAGATACTCTTAGACCCCCATCACAGCAAAATTTCATTTGAGTTAAGAGAAAAAAAAAACTTTAAATGAAGTGGGATCTTTAAAGATCATACTGATCTTTAAAACAGATCAGTATGATGAAGGCAGATGAATTGGGTGGCCTTTAAATTACATTTGTTAGAATGAAAAAGCAATATCTACCATTGCTAATAGCTAGGATGAATTTTTTTACCTGATATTATGAGGTAAAGTCATTTAAACAACTGAGAATAGTTTCAGTAACTTCTACTAATCTATTGATTTGGATTATGTAAAATCACAATAATAAAGTGATTTACTTAAACCAATGATGTATATACTAAGCTTCAATTTCAACCAGCTACTCTGTGTTGCCATGTCTCTGCAAAGGAGCCTTTGTTCTCTGCAGAACAAGTTTAAAAATTAAAATGCAGTGACTACGAGAGACAAAAAATCGGAGATAAAAGATGATTCGTGAGTTACCTTAGATCAACGTAAATTGATAATAACTCTCTATCCCCCAGACCTCGGACTCTACTATGTTAGGCCACAATACAAATCACTAGCATTCAAACCAATTTGACTTCTTTATATAATTCGCGAAAATAGACCCTGTTCAGAATTAACCTCTGATGCAATGTCAACATCTGAAGTATTTTTACTTAACTGTTGTACAATTGTGAAAAAAACTCTGTAGCTTTAGAGTTCCCATATATCCTGAAACTCACTTTCAATGTTATTTATCATTGCATCTGAAGTGAAACAATAGTCACTGACAGGCTTTTACAGACATATTTAGTTTATGAGTAGAGGCCACTTAAAAGAAGTGGAAGACTGTTTTTCTGTGAGCAATTTCTCAGTTGGCAGTATCTGAAGTATCATCTTTTTAGGAAACAAAACCTTCACTGAATTATTTTCTTCACTGGAAGTAGAGTTCAGGAGTTGTATGACTGTTTTTCTAAACTAAAAATGCCAGCAACCTAGCTGTAGTATTTTTCATGCCTATTCATTCAATTAAATCTTCCAGGATTGAGCTTATATAGCAGGAAAAAGATTTTATATTACTATGACTGATTATTTTAAAAGAATGTATACTTTCTGAGAAGTGAAAGAACTGAGCCTGTAGAAACGCTACATGAAAAGAACAAACTAGGGCATGTGATCCTAAGACCTCTATTGTAATATCTCCCCAAACTGGTTGCAGAGTGTATACATCTCCCTGAAACACCTCGTTATTTTAACAGATTCAAAATTGCACAAACCCATCTTCAGGATTATAACGCAATCATACACCCTTGAGTTTAAGTGTCCCTCTAGAAATGGGGAATCCAGAGGATGAGAAAAAGAGTCCAAAGTGGGCACAAGGATGTGTGAAAATTTCAATTTGCAGCTATTTAAGTGGGAATTGGACTCCACATTTACCTCACGGAACCTTTTCTGTATAGGGTTGCCTTAAAATGACAAATCACATTAAAATGTTAAAGCTTTACTTCTGTCATGGAAGCTTCAGTTTATAAATTTGGCTTTGAAATGCAGACTGAGAAATATCCACTTCTTATGACAAAATTATGCCTTTCAGAGCAAGAACAGTAGTGCATTCACATGCACAACTGACATCACACATAATGATCCACAACCTGAAAAAAATTGAAAATAAAGAGTATGTTTACTGATAATGGATTCGTTAAGATCTCTATCCTGCTGCCAAGAGGCACAGGAAAAAGTTCTTTGGCTACATGTGCTGGCTACTCCTAGTGTTGATGGAAGAACTGAAACATCTTTCAAAAAGCATCCAAGTGAAAGGAGATCTTTGTTCTGTGTTCTAGTGGGACTGAAAACATACATTTTGAAACTCAAAGGTGTATGTTCTAGGAAGACTTAGAAGATGTTTGTTAACTGAGGAGGTTCCAACAGGGGAAGTTAGACTAAATGTGTCACTGTTAAATTTATGATGAGTTCCAGAGGCCCAGGCACTTTTAGGTTCCAAGAAATCTCAAACTAATGCAGAATATGAAGGAAAATTATTTTTGCATGTACTTCACAAAAGCAGATTCATTGACTGCATAATTCTGTTTGAATAAAATGTTTAAATTTCAAGTTTAAACTTTGCTTACTAGGAACAAAAAATATTTCCACGGTATAGCTTGCAAGACATGGGAAAAAAAATATGGAAAGTATTCAGTTATTCTATAAGGCCCTAGGTATACATATTACTTGCATATTATTATTCTAAATATCAATATAAATAAGAGATTTATCCCAAATTTCTTTCTTCTTTTATGTTTAATTTAAAAAATCTTAACAGTGGGAGTGATTGAGAAAAAAAGTGGGTTTGAATTTGGTTTCATACCAGTCATAAGAGATTTCAGCTCTTAGGGTCCTCACAGGGATGCTCACCTTGCCAAAGTGTCAGACGACAGGACAGGAACATGAGTGTAACAGTGTATATGAATGGGACTACCAAAACTGCCTGAGAGATGATTTCACCCCAGTTTGAACATGGTAGCAAGAATGATGACAAACAGGAAGGTTAAACAGTAACCAGGGAATTATCAAAGGACTTTTGATGCACAGGGAGAGTCAGCTCAAAATGAAGTACAAGAAATATGATAATTTTAATGGTGAGAAGCGAGACTCTGGAGAGTAAAAATCAGCAGCAAGGCTGGCATGACTCTGCCAGATATAACCCTGTGGCACTGGGGGCTCTGCATGGCCACTGCAGCATGGCCCCCTACAGACACCCCTAGCAGTGAGAAAAAGTTCAACATTTTGAAAACTGGAGTCCATGGTTACCTTCATCTTGTCCTTCTCTCACAGATATCTTCATCCTGCAGCTCTTCATAGTTTTCACTCTCAGGGTTAGGCAGGCCATCCCGTACAGAAAACAAAATTGAATTTTCTACATCAATCCTTCCAGCCATGGTAATAGTAAAAAAAGGTAAATGAAGGCAGCTGTCCACTCTGCCTCTAGTTCATAATTTATTTCTTTATCTAATTAGTATGTAACACACCCCAGAGATACAGATGAGAAAGAAGTTGACAAATAGGAAAGCCCTTCTGCTGATAATTGTTTTACTTTACATATCTCCCAAGCCAGAGAAATTGTTAAGCTATTTGATGTTGTCTTTTAGTGATGTTTACAATACATTTAGAAATTTAAAATTAGTAGTTTGTAGATATAGTGAGGAAAAATAAAACATTCTGAAAGAATCAGAGTTGCTAACATAATTAACTTGAAGAAACAACAGAGTAATAACTTTTGCTTGGTACACAATAATCTCAGAAGACATATTTGCCTTACCTCAATTTTATGAATCATATTTTAATTCATAAAAAGTGTTCTGCTAAAAGATTCTAGGTGACTCTGAGATGATCATTGCTTTCAGTACATCATATGTCATGACTTCTTATTGTTGACCAGTCCCTTCCTACTACAACCACATACTTTAAGCAAGTGGGCCCAAACTCAGGAGCCCATCTCCCTCTAGGAAATATCTAAACATACGCAGACATGTAAGCTTAATTTCCCTCCTGAACAGGACTTAATCCTCCTGCTTAAACACCTTGCACAGTTGGGGCTATAAGGGCTCAATATAACTGTACATGTTTGAAACATATCTCTCTTCATAAGTGCATGTGAACAGTTCTAATTACCCATTGAAAATCAGCTGTTACTTGTTGCATAGCTATTAAAGCACATTGAACCATGCCCTTCTTCCAGTTAGATGTTTTAACTAATTCAGACATTTACAACATTTAGATATAATCAGTGCTCCTGGAACCATTGCTGGAATCATTACAGGGACTTCAGTTCACCAACAAAGCTTTGAAATGCAGGAAGTTTTGCAAGGATATTTGTTGTTACAATTTCTTTGTTAAGTTCTCATGAACATGTGTATACTTGGGGAATAGTCTCTAATTAAACTGAACAATCAAGTAAATTATATGTGCAGTGCATGTATGCAGTGGAATATGTGGAAATAAGGATGCATAGTTTGGGAGGATGTCTTGTTAGTGGGTAGTCAACACAAAAAACTAGGGAAAGAGACAGGAGAAGTAATAAATTAAATACCCAGATGCACAAACCCTAAAAATCCATAGATAACAGAGAAAATTCAAAGACGAGCTCTCAGGTGCCTGATTGAGACAGGCTGTGGACGGAACCACTCAAAGCCTTGAGGAGGTTCATCCAGATGTTTTGTAACAGATAAGAAGGGGAAAACAATATTATACTGAGTCTCACGAGAAAGAAGAAACTTATTGTGGGACATTTGAAGGGGCTTGTGAGATTGTGAAGTTAATTATGGGATGTTTAGAAGGGCCAAAGAAAATAGTGTCTAAACACATTGCTGGTCTGGCACATTTGACTGGCTAAGCCCTGCACATGGTCATCATGGCCTGTTGAGTCTTGTGATTAAACCCTTCTCCTAAGCGTTTTCCTATGTGAGTGTGCTCTGTGTGTGTGTGCATATGTGTGTGAGACCTGCTAGTGAGCCTGAAGCTGGACTAGCTGGCAAGTAGGAAGGGTGGTCTAAGTAGCTGCTATGGAAGATAGAGACTGTAGATCAAGGAGGGGCTTCTGGCAGCTGGAGAGACTGGAGCCTGGGGCCAGCTCCTGGAGGGATCCATTTCTGTATGCATGGTGTTACCAAATTGCAAGCTGGACTAGCCAGCGAGCCACACCATAAGGTCTGGGATCCAGTTACTGTAGAGGCCATAGGTCTGTGGAGACTGGGACCAGCTACTGGAGGAATCCTAAGACAGGGCCAGTCACCATAAATTCTCAATTGTGAGTGCATGAGTGTGGGCTCTGTTAGTAAGCCTTGAGGCTGATTAGCCTGCAGATGAGAACAGGACCATAAAATCATGGAATCATAGAATAGTTTAGATTGGAAGGGACCTTTAAAGGTCATCTGGTCCAACCTCACCTTGAATGTTTCCAGGGATGGAGCATCTACCACCTCTCTGGGCAACCTGTGCCAGTGTTTCACCACGATCAGTGTAAAAAATATCTTCCTCATATCTAGTCTGAATCTATCCTCTTTTAGTTTAAAACCATTACCCCTTGTCCTATTGCAACAGATCCTACTAAAATATCTGTCCCCATCTTTCTTACAAGCCCCCTTTAAGTATTGAAAGTCTGCAACAAGGTATCCCCGGAGCCTTCTCTTCTCCAGGCTGAACAGCACCAACTCTCTCAGGCTGTCCTCATAGGAGAGGTGCTCCAGCCCTCTGATCATTTTTGTGGCCCTCCTCTGAACCCGATCCATGTTTTTCCTGTGCTGAGGGCTCCAGAGCTGGAGGCAGTATTCCAGGTGGGGTCTCACCAGAGCAGAGCAGAGGGGCAGAATCACCTCCCTCGACCTGATGGCCACGTTTCTTTTAATGCAGCCCATAGCACAGTTGGCTTTCTGGGCTGCAAGTGCACATTGTCGGCTCCTGTCCAGCTTTTCATCCACCAGTTCCCTCAGGTCTTTCTCTGTAGGGCTACTCTCAATCCCTTCATCCCCCAGCCTGTATTGACACTTCAGGTTGTCCCCACCCAGGTGCAGGACCTTGCACTTGACCTTGTTGAACATCATGATGCTCACATAAGTCCACTTCTTGAGCTTGGATCAGGCCATTGGTAAAATTCACATCCATGGGAATGTTGTTTGTGGGCACGTGGTGCCTGTAAAGGCACTGCTTTCCTGGCTGTTTTACTTTGCTGTTGGTTGCTTGTGTGTACATGCACGTAAGAGTGTGTGTGTGTATCAGGGGTACATGCTTGGCTTCACTAGAGCCCAAACCTGTGCTGGCTTTTGGGGACTGAGCCAGGAAGGCTTCCCCGCGGCTTTGGCTCTGGTGGACTGGGAATTATAATTCCCTTAGTTCCTGAAGTTCACTGAATTTGGTATCCCTTTAGCTCATAGTCCTAGGGGACCCTTCTGAATCACACCTTGCGTGCAGAGGGAAGAAACTGCAGGCACCAGGCTCATAAGCAGCCTCACCCTGACTCATCCTTCAAGGAGTCCCTAGCCCCACTGGGGTCCACACACACCTCCAGAAACCCAAAACCAAGCACAAAATTTGTGTGAATACTACCAAAAGCAATGAATATGACACAGAAAGAGAGAGGAGAGTCACCAGAGTGCAGAATCTGGGGTGCCAATGCCCCATTTTGTACAGTAATGGAAACTTAGTTAGGTGAAAACTCCTCCAAAGGAGCCTAGCGCCATCTCGTCCGCTACAAAGTAGATCCCCAAAAAGCTATTGGTTCCCATGAATTTGATCTGGAAGAAGACACAATTCTTTCTTGACTTCCAACCTGGAGTTGGTTGAATCTGGGGCACATTAAACAGACACTAAACAGACTCATTGACACTGTTAAAAGCACAAATGCATTTTTTCCCATGTTCTATACCTAGCACGGCCATCCTCTGAATCTCTTAAAAAGGGTGAAATGAAGTTCTGATACACAATTGTCTGAGTACAAGGTAAAAAAAAATTCTTTCTTATCCACGAAAGTGCCCCCAGGAAAATCTAAAGCATGGAATCAATTTAGTACTGTACAAATACAGCACAATATGTTTCCTGGTATGTATCAAAAATTCATGGCCAAGTGTTATTGATACAGAGCCCATTTCTTTTTATCTTTCCAGTGTACTGAAAGGGGAAGAAATGGTGACAGAAGGGAAATAATTTTACTGCTATTTCTTTTGTCAGCTATTTTTTCTCATTCTGTTTTGATTTTTATTTTATTGTTGTTCTACTTTGTATCTATGTAAGTAATATATAGGCTGCTGACAAAATCACTTCTTCTTGGCCTCATTCAAAACACTGGCAAATATATGAAATATCAGAACAAACTCTTTAGTTTTCACTGAGGGGAAGACTTTCAATTTCATTGACAAAGTTAATTCTTTTAGGACTAAACATGTCATTCACATCCCAGATCCATCTTGACATTTCCTTGTCCATTCGTTTATGAAAAATTGTGAAAGAACTGAACAGCTGGTAAGTATGAAGGCAACCACTGCAGAAACCCCAGTGCAAAATTATGAGGCAAAATTTGCCTGTGTTACCTTGCTTGCTTCCAAGGTCCAACAAGATACTGCATGTTGGTCATAGCTTATCACCATTATTAAATCCATGAAGGGGTATTAAATACATTAAAAAAAAGGAATCTTGCTTTTAAACTTATTTATAAAGTGATGATCTCTGAGCAAGCCATCTGAGAAGGTTTTCCTTAATCAGCCACTTTCTACATCACATATCTTTAATTATTTTCTGCACGTTAGGGAAAAATCTTTCCTTCTCTTGAGTAACTACGACAAATCACTCATTCATTGCAAACTGTACATCAGGCACATGGCTTTTACTTAGCCTTCTTGCTTGCATATATATATATATGCACTGAATTTTTTACAGAGTGATAGGCTGAGCACGTAAAATTATACTGATCAACTTACTGCATTAGGGAGGCAAAAGATATATGAAAACTATTCCAAGGATTAATATTTAGTATTTAATATAGAAGTACTCAGCTGGCCTCAGTGTGCCAAGTCAATCTTTTCATGAGTCACACTGAGTAGCAACACACAGAAGGCATATTCAACAGAAATCTTGATGGTGTAAAGATCTGTATCAGGGAGACTGTCATAATATGATACACAGGAATCCTTGTCTCAGATTAGGCCTTCATCTGCGTAAAGATTCAGTCACTAATGGTGAGCATGACTGTTATGATAGCTCTCAAAGACATATTTTCAGGATCATTATCCCAAAACTCATCATCCCCCAAGTGGTTGATTATCACTGTGTCTGGTTTCAGTGAAGAGGCAGAAAAGAATTACATGCACTTATCCCATTTAAATATTGATATTAAGTATAACTACTAATGTATGGGTTGATATGAAATACAGGCTTCAGCAAATGAAGATTCTTCACATTGACATTTGAAGTCTCAGTTACTCAAAGCAGTGGGAAGCTTGGTAGTTTACTCCTCACTGAGTCAAGTCAATTATAACAAACGCTGCTTGCTTACCAACTCAATATATAAACACATGGATGACAGTATGTGATCTAGTCTAGTATCTTGAGCCACTTCCCCAGAGATATTACTTTAAATTTGCATTATTCTCATTCTTTTCCACAGTCAAGCATCTGGGTGTGTGTGGTGCTGTCTGGAGGACTTCCTGTGCCCAGGTGATAGTTTGCCTTGAATAGCTCTAAAGAGATTTTGCTGCTTTGCATTTGTCAATTCACTTTTTGAGTCTATGTCATCTTTTACTGTCTATGATAATTTGTAACAAATAGATGAGCATCTTACCTGTGTGTTGTGTAAAGTTTCTACTTTGGCTAGCTTTAAGCCTATCACCTGTAAGTTTCATTTGATTCACCTATGTGATAAGTAGGACAGCAAAAAATAATTTCCTATACACGTATTTATATAACTCAAGTTTTTAGACAATTTTTGTGTGTCCCTTTTTTGGACATTCCTCCTATATGTAGTCATTTCTTATAAAATAGAAACATCTTTGACAACTTCACTTATCCTTGTAGCCTTTATCTAAACACAGCTACATTATACAATATGATTACTTTGCTACTATATGAATTTTGACATGCAAATGGAGAAAAGGAGGCAGAACTTCAAATAGAATTCAAGATGCAGGTACGTAATGACTTTATACAGCAGCATAATGATTTTTTTATTATTATTATTTTGTTTTGTTCTCTATTCCATTCCTAACAACTTCTAACGTCTCATTTGCTTTTCTTCGCTGCTACAGTGTATTGAACTGACACTTTCATAGATTTGTCTCTCCTGTTCCTAAGAGCTTTTCTCAAACACTAATACTTGGCTCAGAAAACATCATTATACATATGAGTTTTATTTTTTCATATGTGCTTCACTTGTACATAATTTAATTTATATACCATTTCATTTCCAAGTCCCTTAGTATTGTGCAGCTTTTCTTTTTACAATTATTAACACTCATTCCTTGTCTTTATTACTGTTAGTATCATCAGCAAACTTTGTCATATAACTCTTTCCAGATCATTTATGAATATAGCGAATAACAGCCTCTGGCAGAGACTCATATAAGCTTTATTTATGACGTTTCTTTATTGTGGAAACTAGGTAACAATGCTTTCTTTTGTTTCCCAGAGTTTAATAACTTTCTCATCCATCTGAGCACTTCACCTCCTTTGTTATCACAGCTAAATTTCTTTAAGAGTGTTTGGAGAATGATCTTACTACATACCTTTTGGAAATCCAGTCAAGTCTATCAACTTGATTAGCATTATTTACATGTTTCAAAAACACTAATAAATTGTTCTGTTACTGAAGTAATTCTGATTCCACTCTCATATACCACATCTGTATATTTACAAGTTCCTCTCTTAAGGTCGGTTTGCTCACTAGAGATGACAGTTTGCTTGGCTGAAGTTTTTCAGATTTTGCACAAAGCTCTCTAAAAAATCGCTGCCACTCTAGCCACCTTCCAGTCATGAGAGAGTTTTAGGAAAACAGGATACAGCACAATTCATAAATCAGTTATTTCTTTTTTCAGTTCCTTCAGAACGCTTAAGTTAATTCCAGCACAAATTTGATACTTATCATCCTATCAACTATTCTTTAACATCTGATACTGACATTTCAGCTCGAGATTATACAGTGATAATCACATCCAGGAAGACAATTCTACTTCTCCATGTTCTTCCACTCTTAACACAGATACAAAATTTTTATCTCCGCAGAAGTTTGTGCCAGGAAAACAGTGCCAGGTATCAAATAAACCTAAAGAATAGTTGGGGTGTGTGTGGTGTGTTAACCTTGGCTGACAGACAGACACCTACACAGCTGCTCACTCACTCCCTCTCCTCAACAGGACAGGCGCAGAAAATAGGATGGAAAACTTTGAGGGTTGAGATAAATACAGAGAGATCACTTACCAATCACTGTCATGGGCAAAACAGACTCAGCTGGTGGGAAATGAATTTAATTTATTGCCAATTAAAGTAGGTTTGGATAGTCAGAAACAAAGACAAATTAAAACACCAGGCTCAACTTCACTCTTTCATTCCTGACTCTTCTATACTTCTCCTCGGTGGTGAGGGGTGGGGAACGGGAGTTTTGGTCAGTCTGTAACAGCTCCTCTCTGCAGCTCCTTCCTCCTCACATTTTTCCCCTGCTTCAGTGTGGGGCCTCTCCACAGGCTGCAGCGTGCATATCTCTTCCACCGTGTTCTCTTGCACAGGCTGCAGGGGACTCTCTGCCCAAGCACCTGGAGGACCTCCCCCCCTTCTTTCTTCTCTGACCTCAGTGATTGCAGGGATGTTTCTCACCTTTTTTTCCTCACTCCACACTGTCTATGCAGTGTTTTCACCCTTTCTTAAATACATTTTCCCAGAGGCACCACCGCCTTGGGTGACAGGCTCAGTGATGGGTCTGTTGGAGCTGGCTGGACCTGGCTGGAACCAACCGTGCCCAACATGGAGCAGCGCCGACCTCTCCTCATTAAGGCTGCCTTGCAGCCCCCCACTGCCAACACCTGGGCACTGACAGCAGGTACA
The DNA here is from genome assembly GCA_008711295.1 of Anarhynchus alexandrinus. Classification (NCBI taxonomy): domain Eukaryota; kingdom Metazoa; phylum Chordata; class Aves; order Charadriiformes; family Charadriidae; genus Anarhynchus; species Anarhynchus alexandrinus. The sequence continues at coordinate 2,599,206 of VUYV01000078.1, read as the reverse complement.
ATACAAGTCCCTGTAAGCCACCAAGAGGCCCCCGAGAAAGAGATCAGCCGACTTATCCACTCAGAAGGAACTTACAGTAGAAAATGCAACCTTAGAGTATGAAGAAACACAAAATCCTCACAGAATTTATCAGTGACCAAGCTTAAGACATCCACTGCAAAGAGTCTTTGTTTTCGTATCTAAGCTAGTGCCTAAATTCCTTCTGTGTTGACTGGAGAGGCAGTTTAGAATAAGATTCACAACAGTTGCCGTAACATTTCCTAAATTAATGCTGAGGAAAAAACAATACTGAGAAATACTGAGGAAACAGAGTATTTAAAATCCTTCTCTCTCCAGGTTAAGTACATGAATGACAAAAGCTCTCTGGAGATTAAATATCTAAATTTTCTCTTTATAGACACAGAGGAAAGAAGACTGAGCTGATGGAAGTCATCTAGTTCCTAAGAAGAGCCAGATCCCCTTGAGCTCAGGGGCCTTTGGAGTCCAGAAGTCTCCACACCCCGGGGATGATGGTTTAATGAGTCACCCATCTCCAAACATGCCATTTACCCAATTCACCAACTGACGATGACCCAGAGATCCAGATGTGCCTAGCACTTCCCCTACCTGGTGGTTGACACTAGAGACAGAGTTGCACTGTCTTCCTCCTTCATTGCTTCTTAATAGTAGGCTTAAGTGTCACCTTGCTCAACAGGTTGGTGATTATGAATCATATTTTTGATGCTCAGGGTATGGAGAGCTTAGATATGCAAGTCTATATTGGCAATTGTACTCTTTTCAATACAAAGCGTTACAACAGCCAGCCAGTGGTGATTATAGGATTCACCACGGGTCAAAAAAGTAATCTGACTGTGCTGGGAAGGTGAATCTTATTCCAGTTAAACTAGTGTTGCCATCACCTAGGTATCTTTCTCACTCTAGCCACAAGACTACAAAAGTAGCTGCAAAACCATTTTATGTTCTATGCAGATGGAAAGAATCAGCCTTAGAGGAACTCCTGAGGTGGCCAGGCTGCAGACTGGGACTAACTGCTGTAATAAACCACGTAAAGAGTATGAAGGGAAAGAGACATGGGGAAATAAGATTACCCATGCTAAAATAATTACTTTTATGTATAAAGAAAAAAGCTCTGCATGAACTGTACAGCTTCTGAGATAAACAGGCACGTATGATTGTGCCAATGTAATTTGGAGAGAGGTGGGAGAGGTGAAACAAGAGTTTTTTGTCCCTTGAGGAACTGTTCCCACAGCCCACATCAACAGTGGCATAAGTAACTGTGCGACGCCATGTAACTTGACCCATCAAAGGAACAATTTAATCTTCAGAACTTTCAATTCTTTGTCTCTCTGAACCACTTAAGTTCAATCCTTTTAATTAACATTTAAATGAGATTACAATTCCCTGTTTGAGTTTTCAAAGGTCATTAGGACTTTACGGCATTAGGCAATGTCCCTTTCATATCAAAGGATTTGAGAAATCTTCTCACATCCAGGCATTTTATAACTTCCCAGTACTGTTGATCTGGATTTATTTTGCTGCTTCTTTTTTAACTACTGATTGTACCTGGGCTTGATAAGTAACACAGCCAGAAATATGTGCGTGGTCCAGATTTCCCCAAAAGTTAAGTAAATAGAAACTCCACTGTCAAAATTTATTTCCATTTTGTATAAAGCAAAGCTCAGAACTACTCTTTTTAAACACTCTGGTCTTTACTGCTTTTTTTCTTTCTCACAGAATGTTTATCTTTCCCCCATTTTCATCTTTTTATTACATTAGTAATAAGCTCTGTGTCCTCATTTGTCGGTGCCTTCATCCCGAGAGACCTGAGTATACACAGTATAGTAATATTTCTCAGCAAGACATAAGCTTGTGCTATATGGTATAAGCCAGCACATAAACAAAGCACTATACAAAGAGCTGCACGTGCAAAAGCTGTAGGTGGCATTCAGCATTACAGTCAGAGGGCATTCAGCACTGCTGCCCTTGTGAGGCCTCCTGTTGCTCTTACCTATGTCCTGTCCTGCCAACTGATGTCCATATGGGGTAGCTCAATGAATGGGTCTTCTCTATGCTGTTTGTAATGTGCAAAGGTGCTGCTACGCACATGGATTTCAACAGTGGATCAGTGGAGGCACCTTCCTTACAGGTGGTAAGAGTGAGTTAACGCTACCTGAATTATAGTTGACTCAAATAAAAGAAAGCAGAAAGGGGCACACCTGGAAACCATGTATCTCTACCCAACACTTGTAAATGGGAGACAGGTTTGGTTGTCACCTGGGCAGCATCCAGTGGTAGTACACAACTGTAGGACAGTCGGGTGTGCAAGCACATGTCAGATATTTAAACACACAGGAGCATGTATTGAGCTTCCTTTCCATTTTCCTTTTTTTTTCCCTTTGTGCTGTGATTCCTGGCAGTCCTGACATACCTAATTTCTTTTAATTGTGTGGGATCTCTGAATGTTGCTGTTCCCAGCATCTTTTTCTATTGTCTGCATCTCTGTTCTCCCAACTAAGGGGTGAAAGGGACGCAATTCATTTAATTTACGTGTCTTATCAAGAGAGAGTAGTCTTTACTCCTAAATGTAGCTATCTGTTCAATGGGAAGAGGAACAAACTTCTGAAGGCCACCAGCTAGAGTACAAATTTATTACAGTCAGGTAGAGCCCTAATGTGGTTACTTTAGGCACAGGTTAGGAGCTAAAAGTTGGCAATTATGCCCTATGCTAGACCTTTAAGGGGCATTCAAGTTCCTGTAGGCCAAACTGATTTTCTGATAGACTAGGCTGACCTTGGAGAAGGTCTAACTTTTCTTTACCTCTGAATTTGCTACAGTTCTGAGTCTAAACAGTGCCTGACTTGTTGTCAATTATACCCAAACAAGACTTACAAACTCATTGGCTGTGCATGCCTTATGTCTGAAACTGTTATACCTGCTGGGATCGTATAGACGGGACGATGCTATCTTATCCAGTATGATTCCTGGAATAACTGCCTCCCAAAAGAAAACACAGATTTAATCTCTAAAAGACCTAGCTCATGTGCTCCAAAAGAAAATCTGCGTTACATACACAGTGTGGACTGCCAGGGAAACAGGACCTGGAACAGATTTGGGAATGAAGTTATTGACACTGTGACAGTATTCAGATACTCCATATCTTCCTTGCAAAACTAGTCCTTCACAAATAATAGAGTATTTCCTTACAAAAAGAACAACATGAACAGAAAAACTCCAGGACATTTTCAACCAGAATCTGTTACTTTAATCAAAGTATGAACAAAACATGCAGTGGGAAGCTGGCCAGTGTGACAGAGTAACAACTTTCCAGTGTAGAAATAAGGGGATTGCGGCCACACTTGTCATTTGTCATGGTGAGAATGCATGACTGATGCTGAAAATCAAAGCAAAAATTATCTATGAACCACAACACAAAAGCACTGCACAATGAATCTCTTATCTGGCAATGAGACAGCAAGTGAGGAAGTCATGGATAACAAGGATGCCTCTACATGTCACTTCAGGGAAACATTTTAAATAGAAGAATCCTGGAAAAGTGAAGAAAGATAATCAATACAGTGATTAATGACAGTAATTTCACACAAACATCTGGGAAATTAAGCATGCTCTTTAGGAGTTGTTTCTTGCAGTGACTTGTGAAGGGATGAATGAGTTGCAAACCAAACTTCCCATCAATATATTGAACAGTGTGGTAGCAACGATACTTATTTTAGCTTGGAAACTTTCCAGAAATTAAATACTAATATATAAAATTCTTCAAAAATATTGATTTTTTCAAATACTTTTTTTTGGTTTTGTTTTCTTGGATGCTGCTTTACTTTTACAGCTTACTTTTACAACTCTGCTTCTCCTGAGTTATAACTTGAATATTTCAGATTAAAAGAAATTATAAAATAATAATTTCATGGGGGAAAGAGGCACTTAAGTGAAAATGTCTATGTGTTGCATTTAATGCGAAGTAAGAGAATACAGTTTCATTAAATCTTGGAAAAGCTCCTTTGCATTCTGAATGTTTGTGCAGAGGATCATAATATACCTCCTTTTGGCTTGAAAGTGACTCAAGTGGACATTGGTTAGGCATTGATCAGGGTCTAGCTTTTGGTACTAATAAAGCACAGTTCAAATGTGCACCTAAACTTTGCATATCTTATAGCAAAAATCTCTTTACCCACACAGACTCATTTTCACCATCAACAGCAGTACACTGCCAATATACTTGGAAAAAAGGCAGTTTGACTCGTATGTATTGTAGGCTTTAGGACTGAATAATGTTCATTAAAGTGCAATCCTCACAACTCATAATGAGAACCCAGAATTTTCCCAGTCAGCTGGTGTGATCCTAGTTGGTAGGTGATCTATAAAATACTTGTTTCTTTTATCCTTAGCTTCTTTTGAGCAAAAAATGAACATGTTTCATACCATTGTATGCTGTTTATAACTGAACAAAGTCATATATAATATATTCATAAGTTTTAATTCCATTGACAGCTAGTGATACCCAGATGTTTAGTTGATTTTGTTCACTGTTTGTAATAATTCAAACAATTAACATGAAAGAGGTTAGCAGGCAGTGATTAAGAATATTTGTTATTCATAATCAGTTTTGTCTAATTGGTTAACCTCATATTGATTGTGTTTCTTGATTGGAAAGATTTTTGGAGAAGAATAATTCCTGGAAGCTAAATCTTGAATTTGGGCCAAAACATTAAAGCAAAAATATAATTATCTGTCACATAATTATATGAAAATATGTCTGAAAAAAATAGAGTTATGGCACCACATTTCTCATATGTTAACTGTGATTGCTAGATGTTTACTAATGAGTTTTATGCCTGTAGCAGCATCTTTACTTATGAAGTGAATGATATTAAGAAGACATGGATGAACTTGGAAGTTGTTTTTATTCATATCTTTCACAAACAACACACTTCCATGAACTTAAGATGCTAAGATATTTAAGATGATCCACAAACCCTTCCATTAAGGACTGGTGTTTTTCCTGTCAGTCATCTGCAGCCAAGGCCCAGCCAGGGGTCTTTACCTCTCTCATGTGTGAGAACTGCAATCAGTGACTTCTGTAGCATCTCTTTTATTCAATTCTCTTCCTTTCTTCCTTTAATAAGCTAAATAATGGAATTTCCTTTTTTTTCTTTTTTTTTTTTTTTTAATGATGAGCTATTTGTGAGTTTTAGCAAGTGTAAAACGTATACACCTCTGATTTATAATGGAAAAGAGTGAGGTTTCGGGTAGCTTAGATATGTGATGAGTTTGGCCTTGGGTTTTGGATCAGCTTACAAGCACTGCCGTTTTTCTTACTAGGACTCTGAAACAATAATGACTTTCAGTTTGTCTCCAAATAGATTGAGCTTATTCCTGGTTTCCTACACCCTCACACATGCAGGGGTGTAGGAAGTCTTTAATCCTCTATCGCCTGAAAAGAATTACATGTTTGTTGACACGGGAGGAACACAGATCTTTGCAAAGCTGAGCTGGATGGCCAAAGTTTTACAAAACTGTCCTTTGCATCTTAGTTCTGTGGTCTTCTATTGTGATGCGATTTCAAGAAAACTATATATTTTTTAGTTTTTATTCTTCAGCTATTTTCTAATATGAATCATTAGACTCATCTTTTCTTTACATTATACTTTTCATGGTTTTTCTTACACACAACAAAGGAGGAAGTCCAGCCACCTGTTTGTCATTTTTGTAGTGGCCGTGACAGCAATCTCTAATGAGTGGCCCTTCAGACATTACAGAAGTAGGTCCGCTTTCACACACTTCACCTCTTTTCCACACAAATTACTTTCTCCTATTCTATTTTGATTAGGAAAATTAACTAATGTTTCTTTCACCCTGCTTGTACAGATATATCCATAATATCTCTATACATTGTCATTACCTGTTAAGACATTCCTCTTCTGAGGCTAAAGTTGGCTGTCATGTTAGACAGTATATAAAGAGCAGCAGCTATTAATCTTACAGTAATATATACAAATTAAACCACAATGCCTTTATGAAACTTTTTTTCTGTTCTCTTATTTATTGACAGATTTTTTTTTAATTACAACACAATGAAACGATGGTAAGTACATAAGATGCAATAGTATAAAAAGCCATTTTAACCCCTCCCTTGGTTAAGACACTTACAGCAGACAAGAACTGCCCCACCCCAATTTCCCCCTTCTCAAATGAAAACAAAAAATAAATATAAATTAATAAATATAAAACAAATCACTGCACAGCCCTTAACTCTTTGATTGCCATGGCAAGAACCATAATGATGATTCTAGCATGTGACTTTCTGTGGTTAAAGGTTGCCGCAGCAGTCAAAGGGTTATAGCATTGTAAACATAAGTACTTTGTTGAAAATGTTCAGTCATGTTAATGGTCTACAGCAATGAGATTATTATCATGACCCCTTGACCTTTAATGACACAACATTATAAGGAGTTAAAGAGATAATAGCTTGGTGAGCTGTTACATAGATTAATTAACCCATTTTGTTTAACAATGCACTATGAGGTCTTGATTTACTAATAAAAGACAACTTGTGTATAATAAAACACTGTTCAATGCATTGATCAATAAAATCAATGAGAAAATCAGTCTAAGCACCACAAAATTTTGCCTGATTATATCTGACAGTCATAATACACTTTAGCACCATGTAGTCAGCCTTGCATTTGCACACAAACAAGCTTTGTGTTTGTCAGTAGAAGCTACCTGAAGGAATAACATATGTCAGTTATAAAAAGGTTACTGTATAGAATGCTGTGTGAGCCAATAAAATAAAATAAAATAAAATAACAATAATGAAATGAAATTTAGTTGCAGAAAGCAAGTAAATGCTCCAGTTATCTTGTTACTAACACACATTCTAATGAGCCAAACATGGGCATGAAATGCACATGGGGCTATGCAGAGAAAAGGGAATAAAAATGAGAAATTTGAGTCACACAGAGAAATCATCACATCCATATTCTGACTTATTTGTCAGGCTTTGTAAATTAAATGAACAATTGTTAGGTGACTCAAGAAGTAGAGCTTGAAAAGAGTTGATGTTTAACAATGTGTGAGTTTTATGGTCATGTTATGCATAAAACCACTTTCAGAGCTATCCTAACAACTGCACCAAAATCCTTGTCTCTCCATGAAAGGTTGATTTCCTCTTTCTCAGAGGTGGATGATAAACAAGCAAATCACAGTGTGGGAAGAGTCACAATTGGAGTAGGTTCTAGCTAGCATATTGGAACCAGAACAGTTTCTGCTGGAATTACAGGGAATTACAGGGAGGAAGAAACGGCAACAAGATGGAAAATGGAATCAGCTGCTAAAATAACACCCAACAAGCTGAACTAAGGAAGAAATCAGGTTCTGGTAGATAGAAGAGTACAGCATTTGGGGAGAAGGCAAGGTGCCCATTATTCAGAAAGTAAGAGAAACAAGAACGGGTATGAAGCACGGAAAAGGATGTACCCTTCTTGCACATATCTATACGAAACTCTGACTACACACTGACAAAACCAGCTGTGCATGCTTTAACTGCTAACAATACTAACAGGACTGGCAAGGAGCAGACATCATCTCCTCAAACAGCTTCTGATCGTATAGGAACACAAAGCGCATACAATAAACCCACAGAAGTCAAACAGCTGCATCTTTATCTGCAAGCTGTGACTGAACCGTGCAATGAATCCAATTCCTGGACTACAGTAGCAGATGTCAGAGAGAGCTCTTCATAGATATGCTATTTATGATACCTATAAATTAGGATCAATCAGAAAACAATGCATAGTAGCAAAGTATTCTGCCATGCAACAGTGCGAGAGTATTATGCTACAGCAGTAATGTAATGGTAGTTGATGTATGTGTATGGACTGACTTGTGGTAGAAGAAGGAGTCTGGCCATATAATTATTGTCTGAATATCCATGACATAGACCATAGGCATCAGAATGCAAAGGAGAAATAGAAAAGGTTAAAGATGAGCTCTGGAAACCCTGGAAATAATACAAACATTTCTGAAATGCAGCTTTCTAAACTGCTTACCTCTCACAGATGGCATAAACCATGCATGCAAACGGTATGCAATGACTGGCATCAAAAATGATAGGTTTCTGCTGTTACATCATGTTACATGTGACCAGGCAAGTAGCCACAAGGTGCAAATAAGGAGTCCATGATGGTCAGTGCTGGCTGTACCATGTCATTTTCACAAAAGACTTAAAGGACAGCAGTGTCAGTGGATGGCAGAGACTTCAATAATCTGAGGTGAGTAACTTGGAGCTCAGTGTTGGGGGACTGGACAATGAACAAGATTTAGTGAAAAATATATATCAAGTTCCTCAAATGTACACTGGAGGTTTTGAGAAGGTACTACCTCTTCACCCGAGACACAACAAGCCTCATTTCCTAGGGACAGACTGTAAAAAGTTGTGATTAAATGAGATTAACAACAAAATTCTATTTTCTTATTTCCTCTGTATAGTGAACAGATCATTTCTCACTTATCTGCCAAGAGCATCTAAAATTAAATATTGCCTTAATTAGTCAGGAAACAAGTCAGGGCACAGTGAAAAAAAAGTGGTGGAGGGGAATCAGAAGTTTGATTGTGTTTATAAATTTACATAAAGAAATACCAACAGATGATCCATCCAAAGATCATATATGTATTTCTATTATGTCAAACACTTCAGGACTGAGATATCACAGAGAGAAAGATACATGGCTGTAATATAGACTAATAGAGGTAAAGGCTTCTTTGTCCTTTAGTATTCCATACAATGAAGATCTTCAAATCATAGATAACTTCTTGGATCTAATTTCTGAAAACAAATGTAAGAACATCTCACTGTGACAAATTTTTGCACATAGATTCAGACTGATGCTAGTTTGACTAAATCTCTCTCAAAAGATTTTTGATTGCAGCAGATAAATAATGTGCTCTTTCTACATATTTGTAGTCAGGTTTAGAGTAATTGTTCTGAGAAGCCTTTTGACTGACTGCTCTCTGGTGGGCTATGACACCAAATACAGAATTCAGTGGACGTTCCACAGCCTATCAGGTATCCTTGTTGCTGGAGACCAATAATATTTTGAAAGCTATCCCAAACTTCCTTCTTCTCTTTTATTGTTGATTACATAGCAGTTCCACGCCATTTTAGTGGTGTCAATGGTCCTTGGCTACTTCCCTTTCTGACCAACTAGTTTTGTACTTGATATAACAAAACAAAATGTTCTCATTCCTTTTCTTATATTCTTCTAGAAATGAAAAATGGAAATGTGCTTATACTGCTTTTTCTGTGTCTGTCTGCAGTCTTTGACCAAAAGACCTAGCTGGCTTTCCTGTGGATCCTAGAAGTTGTGGAAAGAAAGACCATGACTAATTTAAGTTTCGTCTGAGAAAGATTTCAATAGGGTGTTCCTCTAAATCTGTATTTTTCATCACTGTGATCCAAGGAGTACCACCTTCAAAGGAATGCATATTGATAGCAGATGATGACCTGTGTTTCTGGGATGAAGAGAAGGGAGGATCATAATCCTTGATCTAGCCTATAAAATGTTTTTCAACCAGACACAATGAGACAGTACTGTGCATGAATTGACAAGAGATGCCTGCATGGTTTTGGAAACACAGTAAAGATGGATGTTAGGCATATACTTAGTTGACAATGTTTTACCAAATGCGTTCCATAGAGTAAGAGCTGGGAATGGATTATTTGCATCATCACACATTCCTTCAATTCTGGATTCCTATTCAAGATTAATTTTTCTTGGGTATAAAAATGTCAGGTATTCCTGTGAGCTGTATGAGTATTGACAATGTCTATCCTGAAAGATTTTTTAAAGAGTTTCCATCCACCTTGTGATGCATGGCCAGAGTTCATAGCACTTTATCATATGAGGTAAAACACAGCCATGTAAATAGAAGGCGCAGCTATGCCTTGGAGGTATGAATTGTAGTTGTCGTGATCATTTAAAACAGTGCTGTAGGTTGCCGATGATGTCTTCTGAATACGTGCCATCACATGTACCATTTCCTAACTTATATAACTCTACTTATATCCAAGCAAACTGCTCAGAACAGACTTCAGCATGGTGCTCCCGTAAGATATGAAGACAATCAGTATGTGAGCACTGACAATTTTGTGGCAATAGCCAAGCACAGCATACACAGTGTGTGCTTCTCTGTTTAGATTCATTGGACGCCTAAATATGGGGCTGTGCATTTCAACTGGAATATACCAGTTGTACAATAGTACTTTCTGAGCTATATATAATGTCATGTAATTGCGAACACTGACAAAGAGTATTATAAACCATCATTTTACGTAATGGGAAAAAACTACTTTTTTTTCTTTGAGGTTTTAAAATGATAGTAAGAGTACCAAAATTTGTTAACATCTTATAAATGAGTTAGCACTGATTGCTTGCTGACCCTAAGCACTCTCAGCTTCCACAATGCAGATGATTTTAGGTACAGCCATGTAAACTACGAATATGTGTGTAGACTGGGTGTTAAATTATGCCAACACATCAGGATGGAAATAAGGGTTAGAAGCATTGTTTTCTGACTTAACACACTACTTTTTGCAAGTGGGGAACCCATCTGGACATGCACTGATTGGCAGTTACACTGTTCTGTTGCTGGTGGGTAAGTAATACAATACTTCACTGAAAACTCTTCAGACTCTGTTGTCATATTGTAAAGGGCTAACCAGGTAGTTTAGGAAGTTATTTTATCCCAGCCTTCTGTTGCTAATCCCACTTCCCAGAAAGCCAGTCCCCAGAATGATGGATGGGCAAATAGATGATCCAGGACACATGCATGGCACAGAACGGAAGTGTGTGTTCCATGTGTCAGTGCCAGATGGCAAGATGGAGAGAATGTCCAGTATACATTTTACTGCAACAGCAACAAAAGTAATGGGCATGAAAGGCTATGAATTCAGATATGCCAATAGCTTGCCAAGGAGATTAAGTTTGCAGTTATAAAAAGGATGTGATGCAATTTCTTAGAGTAGAAATTACTATTAACTAAACAGAAAGCTTTGGTTTATGTGGCAGCTATTACAATCATCATCTGTGGACAATGTCATTCTACAGAAGCAGAAGAAACTAAGCTGTGTGACTGGAAAGCTTTGTGCCATCATAAACAGCTGATGTGTGTAATGATTATAGTTTTTGTAGTTTTACTGTGACAGCAAGTAGCACTATGCTGCATGAACATCCCAACATAGAAAATTGTCTTTAGTATGCTAGTTTACACGAGCATTTCTGCACTTATGTCTTCTCTGCCTCTAAAATTTATTTAATCTATACTGTGGGCAGACCAGAGCGGTACTTCAGGCTATCTCCACAAGGCAAAGATACTTTATGTACACCTCTCACAGAATGTCATCTCTCAAAGACATAATGAGCGACTGTAACTGCAAGTGCTAATAAACTGACTATAATTTATAGATGATATGCTAAAGCTCATGTATACTGGCAAACAAGACCTGTTTATCATGCATGTGTTTAATGCTGGGAACGTGCTGCTTTGAAATACATTTTGATTTTAGGAACAGATGTTTGCTGTGGTCACATACTGATGATCCTTCACAATATGATCGCCTGATTATCACTGCGATTTCCTAGTTACGTACATACATCAAAAAATGCCACATCATACAGAATCTATGCTGCCTAAGATTAGAGGCTACCTTAGATCAAACATCAAATGGAGCCAGTCTGCAACAAATGATGGTATGCTTTTGATGCTTACCAGATGTTTTCAGCATCGATGGCACTGATGACAATGTCTTTCTCTATCAGGCTCTGACATCTCAGATGCCAAGTCACAAGAATGGGTTACACAGATTTGACTCACACATTACATTTCTTCATGAGACCAGTGGCAGACAATTCATTGATTTACATGCATATATCAGAGATTAATTTTATGAGTATATGGTTCATTTATACCTGATTTTGTAACTGACATATGTTTAAATGGTCTTATCTTATTTGAACCACTCTCTCTGCAGTCTGTGTCATGTGAGCTAAGGAACTATGCCTAACGTTACACTGCTGGTGTATCAGTCATGGCTATACCATTGTATTCGATAACAGGTTATCTGTTCCTCAGCTCCCACGCAATATTATTTGATTTACAGCATAGCTGAACACCTAAGTGGCCAGTGACATTTGTTCCCTCCACTGATAATAATGATTTTCCTTATGGCTCATAGGGCTGCAGTCAACTATTTACGCTTCTGGAAACAAAGCTGTCCAAAGACAGTCTTGACAACAACAAAAGGCGACAGGGAGCTATTGTTCTGTAATGGCTGCTTCACATCTCCTACTGCCACGGTGCATGGCTTCCCCCACCTCTGCAATTGGTGATAAAACTCAGGCCATGCTGTGAGAAGATACAGGAGCCAGGACAGAGCAAGCCCCTGCAGTCATATCCTTGCTCCTCAGCCCAGTCATCTTGTGCTATCTCCAGTTTAGGCTGCTAATGGTGTGGTAGCTTGCATTTCTACTTTCTTAAAAATGCAGTGCCTGGAACATTCACTGTTCAGTTTGCTATGTGTCCTTTTTAAGGTTTGCCCTAGCGACGCTTCAAATGCAAAGAACTAGAGTAGGAATGTAATGCTTCCATTGCTTATAGGCAGACCTACTTTCTATTCTACGCACTTTTTTTCTAACCAACAAGCTAGAATTTGATTCTATATAATTTGGTACCAAAAGCTACATTTAACTGACATAAAGATTGTGAAGTAAGACCCCCCCAAAAAAGTTGAAAATTCAAAAATTAAGCCTTACATAACTCTGTTCTTAACCCACAGTGCTACTGGCACTGGGGTCTTGACCAAACAACTGGGGAGGTGAAGTACACTCTAAGAATAAGTGTAAGTCTGCCCCTTATGTTTGAATGTATTAGCTTCTGTTATTTTCATTCAAAAAATTAGCCTTAAAAAAATCTTTTTCTTTAATTATACCCTCCCTTTGCCCCACTTTGAAAGAAGAAAAAGAACAAAAGTTCATAGGAAGATATAAAATATGTATTACATTTATTCAGGAGACTTGAAAGGGCTCCTTTGGAGCCATTTGAGTCTCTCCATCCCAGCCTATCCAGTAAATATACAGTTACATAGCTTTTTAATATTTTTTTGGATAAAAATTAATTTTTGTCTACAGTCAATAACCTCTTCCTAGGTTTATACACTAAAAGGCCAGAGGAAACACTGCCATCATCTACTCTGGCCTCCTGCATCGTACAGACCATAGTACTCTGAAGGTACACAACCCTGTATAGTCAGCTTGATAGACTGTAACTGATTAACACAATGCATATTCAGTTTTGTATTGTTCCACAGTACAGATCATGACAATAGCAATATGGAAATGTTTATTAAAAACCTCATGAAAAAAGTTACGGCACATGAGCAGGAACCCAGATTGCAGAACTGAAAATACTTCCAATTTGTTTTTTCTTAACTCTCATAATTATAGGCCCTGGTAGAAAAACAACTGTTCAAAAAAATAACATTGTCTTAGAACTTTTACTTGTTTGAACTCAAAACTAGATCAGGCAACATCATTAATTTACTCTGAACTTCTATAATTTGAAACTAGCCAGTACGTATTTGGGAATTACAGTGAACACAATTGCTCTTACATCTTTTACTTAAAGCAAACCTTTATGACTGTTATAACCTACTGAAAATAGGAGTATGTAATAGAAATGCTGACACAATCTTGCTCTGCATGACATAAACATGCCAATATAATATTATTTTTTCTCCCTCTCTCTGTATATAATATATATGCACTTTTAAGTAAAAGAAAATAGATTAAACAATCAACTTATCATGTACTCATGTATCTATGATGTACCATATACCAAGCACTAGACTTATCACACTTACCTTCCTGCATAATTAAAGTTAAATTCTCCAAATACAAACATTTTTGTTACCTTATCAAAGAACAACAGTCAACATGCTCAGCACTTCGTTACTGTCAGGGAAACAGTTGCACAAAAAGTTAAAGCTGCCATGAAAGATATTTCAAAATTGAAGTGAAATTTTCAAGTGAATCCAAAACCAGATGAGATGCTGTTCTGACTTAAAGATAATGTAAAATAAGTTCTCCTACTGGAGAGGAAAACCGTATGCAGAATAAGTAGTGCTGTTAGTATTTTCCACCAACTATCCAAGGGACAAAATTGGAACAGCAACATGAATCATTTTGTTCTGTCTGTAGCAGAACGTAAGTTATAGTAGTTTGTTGACAATAAAAATCTCTCCATGGATTAAAATATGCATGTATGTGTATGTGTGTGTTTGTGTGCATTTATAAGTATACAAACACACACACATTTTAATATATATGACAAACAGGCATAGAATTCCGAATTCACCCAATGAGCTGATGTGCAGTAAATATCCTATGTTACTTAACTGTCAATTAATCTATATTTTCAGCAACAACTGAATTGGATTTACTAAATAATGCTATGGGCTGATACTGGTGCACTTCTAACCTACAGTATGCAGTACCTCTACAAAACATCTCCAAAATGCCATCTGCATTGCATATTTGTTGTAAAACTATATCTTTTTCTAATCTTCATTTTTGTTAGCCGTACATGTGCATATCTGCTTATGCTCTAAGAAATAAGTTTGCAATGCTTTATAGCATGCCACATATGTTCATAAAATAAGTCCTCAAATCAATATAAAATCATGTAATTGAACAAAAAGGCATACTATTTTTCATGCTATGCTCAATATAAATATAAATTCAAGGCAGTCAAGCTATCCATTACCAAAATAATAATACCCATAATATATATGTATATATACCTACACTCTCTAAAAAGTGATCCAGTTATGTGGATTAAGAAACCAGTAAGAAATTGGTTGAATGTAGTATAAAAGTCTCATTTTATGTAAAAGCCAATACTGGCCATTTCAAGTATTTTAATACTTTCCTATAACCTTTTCATTAATAACTAGCTATTGTAGAAATTATAATTTTATACTGAAAATTGTATTCAAGTTAAATAAAAATTAACTTCTACTGTAGTCCATTTTTAGAGTGTGCACGTATACATAGCAAAATACCCTTCTACAGATCTATCATAAATATTTTCGTTTATGTCAGTTCTTTTCTATGAAAACACTTCAACATTTTTTTCTCGAATTTCGGATAATGTATATCAGGCCTTTTAAGAAACAAAACTCGTCTTAGTTCATTCGCAACACCAGATTCCCTTCAGTTTGTGCCAGTTTGCAAGTTAAAGGTCAAAGATCAAAGACATAGGACAGTACACTTTAAGGAAATTCAGACAGTGAAGCTGTTCACAGAAGACAATGTTTAACTTGGTAATGACAGTCAACAGGTCAATAATCAAGTTCAAGGCAAGCTGTTCATTGTTGCAAAAGCTACTCCCCTCAAATCCTGGCTTTCATAAAAAACCAGGTGTCTGACTTTTGGGGTGCATCGTTCTGACCATCTTTAATAAGTTCACAGCCCAGTGACTGTAAAGCCTATCACTGCAAGAAGCAGCTCCTAAAATCAATAAAGAGGTCTGTCAGTTGCTGACTTTTCTCTAGGAAAAAAATATTGATACAAACCTGCTCTGCAGGTCACATGAAAATGACAATACTGCTGTTAGCACAAATTACACAGAATGACAAAATGCTTTGGTGGTCCCTTGGCTCTGTCAGTGATATCACGTTTGGCTGAAGGCCAGAAATTTGACTAACCCTTTGAGAACTATGGTGAACATGCAAAGGGGTAACACAACGGAGGGTACTCATGCAATATCAGAGTCATCGTTTTAGCTTTCCTTTGAAACTGTAACTCTACCTCTGCAGAGGCAAATTGAATTATCATGCAACATAGTTGAAAAGAGAAATTCAAGATGCTTAAGTTAAAAGGCTAAGCTATAAAACTGTTGCCAGTTCCGAAAAAATCTTGGTAAGTGGTAGAAGTTATTAAAATAAGTTTGGTTACTTTAACCAGAAAGTAGCTGGTAAGTATCTTTTGTTTTCTATTTATGTTACAAATGGTTTGTTATCAATAACACAAATAATTAAAAACACTCACTTGCAGTCACAGGAAACCTGTTTTGAAAAACTGATCTTCTTTTAAAACCTGTATTACCCAAAGACAATCCTATAATTTAATGACAACCAAGATTAACATCCACCAGACTCTGAAAATGGATGCAATAGTTCTCAAAGGGTTACACCACCAATGTAACACCAGCGTCAAGTTTCTCTGTAGCATGACTGTTGCTTTATTTCATTGAAATCCACTTCAGAGACACACTGCTTTTTACCATGCTTTGGAATGAGTGCTCCTGACAGACCTACGAAAGGCCCGGGGCAGTTGGCTTGGTACAGCTTGGGAAAGATTATGCAGGAAAACCAACCGAAAATCAAACAAACCAATAAAAAGGTTCTGCTTGAATATAGTAATGAATATAAATGAGTTTAAAACATTGAGGACGTAGCCCAGAGCAGCTGTAAAAAACACAAAATGAATGTATTATTAAGGCTGTTACTATATTGCAGATATTTTGGCCCCTTGTTTGTTGGAAAATGGCTGTCCGAACAGTCTGAAGTCCTGCATGTCATCCGAGTCTCCCACCTGAAAAAACTGGAAGTAGGAGTATAGGACTTTATCCGTAGCAGACAGAAAGCAATCCTCTTTGGAGACAAAGCTGTTTTGGGTCTTCTCACTTTCCTGAAAGTTCCGTTGTGGGTTGTTGTGTTTTTCTAAAAAAATTTACTTTCAGCAAAAAATTTTTCAAAGGGGAACAGGCCTTAAGGGAAAAATGTAGAAACATGGAGATTTTTTTTTTGTTTCCTCTTCATTAGTTAATCCTGATAGTTTATAGGGCATTGAACGTGCAGAGGAAAGGCCTAGAATCGAATGACAAAGAAAGACAGAGGACTGAAGAAACAGCAGATACTGTGTATCACGGAAGCTTCCCAGCTGAGCGAATCGCCACTCATGCGCAGGACAGGCAACCCCCTGGGTTTTAGAGATCAGCTTTGTTTCAGACTGACAGATGCCCGCTCCTAGCTAGGAAACTGCATAACAGCTCTTGTGTTGAATCTCAAGTTACCACAAACTCCTGGGAGGGAAAGAAAAAAAACAAACCAAAACCCTACATCACACCCACTCTTGCATAGAGCGTTTGCAGTACAGTATGTGGCGGGGTGTTCCTTTCCTTTTGAACTGGAACACAGTGTAAACCAAGACAAGGAGGCACAAGGCCAGGATGCAGGGAATGACGATGGCTATGGCTTTCACAGTGCTGGCTGTGTTGTCCAGTTTGATGACAATGTCAACGTCATCTTGAGGGCTGTGTCGGTCTTTATCTCGATCTGTTGGTCCATCACAACCCATAAAATCCTTGAGGATGGATCTGGGATAGCCAGGTTCCACCCTGAGCATCTGGTTATTGAATTTCCAGTACTCTTTTCCTTTGTAGAAATATGTGAAGCCTGAGGAAGAAAATTGCAATTATTCAGGGTCATACAGGATCAAATCATGTCATCAACACACCATGACTGAAACTACTGGTATCAAATTATTTTGTAATTAAAAAATTAAAAATATGTAAGGAAGAGACCTCAGTTGTAGGTCTTTCAGATCTTCTTTACAAATTTTTCTTTACTGTCTCTAGAAAATCTAACATCAGGGTAGGGGTTTTTAATTCAATAAACTGGGATTTCATTTTCTTCAATTACTACAAAAAATTAAAGGAATTCCAGAGAATATGATCTTTGACAGACCAGGGTCCAGCTAATTTGTTCATTCACTGAAAACCCAACCAGACTTGGAATCCTCAGGGTCAGGACTTTAAAGCTTCACAACCTCTTCAACATGGGAAGTCTTCTGAAACAAATTGTAATGCTATGCTAGCCAGAAATGAGAACTGACCCTCTTTAATGTCACATAGTCTACTGCTGTACTTCAGAAGAAGAAAACTGGATGAAATAAAGCAGCTTTGCCAAGAGAAAACAGGTGTAACCAGATTTAAGTTTTCTGCAAAGAGCTGGTATTTGATCATTCGGGCACAATCCAATGTTATTACTGAACAAAACTAAATGGAAAAAAAACCCCAAACTTGACTCCTTGCCAAAAATCTACATGACTTTATTATCCCAGTTGAAAAAAGGCATTGATCTGGCAAGAAAGAAACCTTCAGGATGGGTGAACTTCCTCCTACTGTTTATGAACTGAATGCAAACACATGGATTTTTCCTTATCTTCACTTTATAGACCTCTGCTCATTTCCTGCAGTACTAAAGGCCACTAAGAGTACTAAGATAGATTGGGCACTATTTCTCCTTTTAACAATGCTTCCTGAAAAGATCGGTAATTGGCTATCTGCAGATAATGTCAGTAATCACCTATTCAAACAGCAGTTAGTTTCTTTCAATTCTAAAAAAAAATTACTTGATAGTATATTTTGCAGCTCAAACTGTAAAAAAAATCTTCATCAATCTACAAAAATCTACTGCCATTTTTCAGAATATTTAGAATATTTGAACATTCTTCTACATTAGATTTTTATGTCATTTTAATGGCTTCCCTAGCCACTGAAAAGGTACTGCTTTCCTTTCCTTAATCCCTTGCAGTTTTATTATCTGAGAATGTGTTAGTTTATCTATAGAAAGGCATAATACTGGTTAAAAAGAAAAAAAGAAAAGAAAAGAAAAGAAAAGAAAAGAAAAGAAAAGAAAAGCACTGAGCTGTATCAAAACAGTAGTTAGGAGGCTTGTTCACAAAATGCCTTCTATTCTGATTGGAACAAATCAGAAAAGAGGACTGTAATTCTTTAAATACAAAGAAGTTTTAGAATTTTAGCATATAACTTTCCTTAAAGCAATCTGTAGCTTAAACAAAAAATATTATCAAATGCAAAATTCCAGGTTCTGAGCCACAGGTTACCCTATCTTTGCATTTCATATAACAACATGTATGTAAGAAAGCACTGTACGTACTGGCCCTGGATAAATAATGCAAGTGTGGAAATTTGGTATATTATATCTATCAATATTCTAATACATATATAGAGACCATATACAGATATGACATCTCTAAATCTGTATTCTTACATATATACAGAATACATATATGTATACATCAGGGGTACATATAGTATTAATTGCTATTATACATTGAAACATCAAAATAAAACTGTTAAAATCAAAGTAGCAAAGGAATCACCAGCCCCTATTGGTCCAGTGCAAATTCTTCAATCAGAGCATATTCTCCACTGGAAAACTCTGAAGGTAGTTTAAACTTTTCTGTCATTTTGCTGAGGCAGGAACCATGATAACAGTTAGTAACAGCTGAAGGATGGAAGTTACAAGCAGAGAAGGGTAGTTCTAAGAGCCTGAGTAGTTTTACTGCTTCTCATGGCAGAACAGGTGACTTTACACAACTGTTGAAAGTGATTTCCTCTAATCTGCTTGTCTTGTTAAGCCTGCTTTGGGAGCTGCTCCTCACAGTTTTCCATGTGCTAGTTGCTGAGAGTAGTGAGCGCAATGCTTGACCCAAACAGCATGGAAGGACTTAACAATCACTAACATGTCATGTAGAAAGTCAAATTAGGAGGGGTAGTAAGCACAAGGCAAAAAAAGCTCAACGAGCTAATAAAGTAGACTGCCTTTTCTCTTTCTTCTCTCTAAAAATTGCCCCTCCATCCACTTTAGCAGAATTTCTAGATGGGTGGTGAGATTTTCTGTGCTGCTCTCAAGGCAGAAAGGAAGATTTCTCCAATCTGGAGAACTTTGTGTGAACTCAGATTCCATGGAGCAGCAGAAAGGAAATTTCCTCTTCATCTCCTCCTAAGAGTTTCTATCACAGTGACAGAAACCAAATACAATATGGGAAGTAGCAGGGGAAGTTTCAAAGATGTTACCTGTACCACAACAAGCTTCTACGACACAGAGTCAGGATGCTGACTGGAGTCAGAGATAGTTTTTTCTCATCTTTCCCAAGCCTCTTAGTGCAAGATTACCCAAAAGTTTTGCAGACAGTCAAGAAAACCCCTCAATGATCAGAATTATTGCAGGTGTTCATTTGCATGGTTTACACAACAGAAAAACAAGGGAAAGAAAAAAGTATTCTTTAAAATGAAATGGATTTACTGGATGACATGCTTTCAGATGTTCCCTTACGAAGCTATATGGTAAACCTTCCTTGTCAACTCTGCTTCTGCCCAAAGAAAGGAAAACAGTTTCAGGCAAAATGTAATCAACTTCTTGCCAACTAAGCTGTGGTACTTCTTATTTGCAGCTGCTTTTGTTTTTTTCTCTCCTCATACAAATAAGAGTGGAGTTGTGAACTGTTTCTTAAGATGTCCGTTTTCTTGATTTCAGGGAAAATGTCTTAGTGGTCTTCTCGGGAACTTTATGGTGTTGTTTTGGCTTTCTGAGAAGCCCAAGAATGCCCTCTTTCCCTTCCCCTCCTCCACAATCTCATGGCATGTTTTACCACTGTCCTCACTGAAAGAGTCAGACAGACTATCAGAGCCCCTGGTGTAAAAAAGAGAAGTGCCTTTGATGTAACCAAGAGTCTTTCCTGCCTTAAGAATGAGTGCTCTGCCTCTGCAGTACTTTCAAACCCACTGGTCTGAGCGTTACAGTAAGATAATTTCCATTTGTAATGACAGACACATGTACCTGAGCTCGGTACATAAAACTTAGTATGAGGACAGCAATCAAGGTAAGAAAAAAAAACCACCACCCCCCACACATACATATACATATGAGTTAAATCCCTTTCGGATGTAAATCTTTAAAAATATGCTTAAAAAGTAATGAAGGGAAGAAAGCAGAGGTTATATCCATTATGTTTGTCTGTGTATACATAAAGTTTGTGCCCATTTCCACATGTGTGTATTTACAAACAGTTTGTTATTAGTGTGCTGTATGCAGAATATCCTTGACTGACCTACTTTCCAGTTAAAAACAAAACAAAACAAATAAAAACAACACAAAAATACAGTCTAGCTAAAAAGCCAGAATCCAGAGAGGGTTTCTGCTTCTGGATAAAACAGAGACAAAGCAAGGAAGTAATTAAACATGTTTCTGAAAAAAAAAAACAAAAACAAATATTTCCATGCTAAATTACTTAATCAAGTTAGAGGTTGAAATAGGAGACTGAAATGGTTTATACAAGGAAAGAAATGTTTTTATCTGCTTATTAAGAGGAAATTAAAATAATATAGCAATATATACATGTGCTGTCTGTGAGGCAAACAGAACAAACTCAGGACCTACTAATAAATAAGTCATAAATGCCATACAACAACTCACACACTTACCAACACAATGATAAGTGACGACAAATGCATATTTTTATTCCTGTCAAGGGGATCTAAACTCTGTGAACTGAGGGCTCTGCTGGCAGCCTGCCAGCAGCCCCTGGGTAGCACTGAATTCTCTTGAGATGGAGGAGATTTTGGCCACTTGCATTCATTTGGAGGTGTGGCCATCTGAGATTCTAGGTTCTTGTATGTGGTGATGCACCTTGATACAGGTAATAGCACTTCATACTAACATCCCTGTGATCTGCGTTTCTGCGTCGTGGGCTTATGACGTCTTTGATTTACATAGATTCCCAGGGATATTTCTGCTTAGATAAATATTTTGCTTCCCTTTTCTAGTTGTTCAGAATGAAAGTAATACCTTTTAAGCTGTTTAAGCAGCCAACACCTTGACAATTCAAATAGAGGTATACTGTGTTTAGGAAGTTTGTTTTAAGACGTACTATAATTCAGCAGAGAATAAAAATAAATAAGTGAAATAAGACACAAGAAAAAAAGAATGGAAATTAAAATTTATGACTCTAAATTTGAAGGACTTTTCTCTATTGTGTTAAATGGTACATGCAAATAAACAGCCATTTTCACAACAGCAAGTTCTATAGCAGGAAATACTATATTCATAAATCAAGAATTCCTTCGCTACTTAACCTGAATAGTCAATCACCCTTCTACTACTCTATCTTACATAAAGGGTGTTAGTAAATCATTAAAACAAGAATGTGTTTGCATACCATTTTCTTTGTGGACAAAGGCTCCCTGAGGAGATTCTGGGATACCTTTCCAAATTGTGATTGGTTTGGGATAACCAGGGTCCATGGATCTCATTTCTTCACTGTACCTCCAGTACCTGAATTTTTTTTTTAAAGGACAAAAAAAAAAAAAAGCAAAAAGCATTTATAAGATAGCAGATGAGTAACTACATTTTTTTTCCTTCTAACATTTGCTACATTCATTAGCCACAAATGGGAATACTTGACTTCTTTTCTTTGAACATACTACCAGATTACAAATAAATCTTTTTGCTGACTGGACAACTGTTTCATGTAAGCAGAAAGAAGATAAATGACTTTTGCACTTTGACAACTAAATCGTCATGCATCTCACAACCTCAGCAATTCTGATGCCTAAGACTTCTGCACATGGCACAGAGAGATGCAATATATGCAAAAAAGATACATTAATGTTTAGATAACATTTTAATCAGGAAAAAGACAGTAGATTCAGATTAAAATACTCCCAACAATCTCAATTTACCTTTCTATATATGTATACATTACAGTAGCTTTTCATTTCATTATCATTAAATAGATACAGTGCAATGTAAAATTCAACCTGGTTTTGTGCCTTTTTGCCAGCCAGCCCTTCTCGAATTTAAAAAGCTTCAGCATGTAAATTCTAGGCAACATGAGCATGTAAGAAGTATTTACACTTGTGATTTTATTTAAACTTACAGGTAATGTTAGTAATTTCTTTGTCCTTATGCAACTGGCTAAATTGCTATGCATATCTTATTATAAGCTGGTTCTAAGAATTAACATACTGTATCTCTAGTATCTCTGTGTATCCTGATATAATATTTGGGTGGGTCATTTCATATTTTGATTGGGTGTAGTAATTTAGAGCATACCAATTTTGAGCCTAGTTTTCTTGGAGAAATATTTTTTTTTCCAAATCAGTTTTATTCATGTGAAAAATTACATAAAAAGACAGCCACTCATCATTTCAGAACATCAGGACCCTGAGAATATATCACTTCCATTGATAATCTGGTCACTGTTAAAAACTTGACCCTTTTTCTAATTTGAATTCATTTGACTTCAGCTTTTAGAAATTCTTGTTATGATTGTTCCTGTTATATTAAAGAGTCCTTAAGTGGGTGATATTTTGTCCCTGCAAAGGTACTTAGACACTCTAATCAATTCACATCTTAATCTTTTTTAAAAACAAAATGGTCTAAACTCCTCTGTATTTCTCCCTGCAGGGCATTTCTCTGGCTTTAAACTTTCAATGAAATTAAAAGGTGGCAGATTTCAAGTGGGTTAAGAATTGGCAAATTGCATTAAAAAACATTTGTATTTATTTTTTCTTTCTTATGCATAAATTATTTTTATAGCTTGATTTCTTAATCTAGTCACATATGCATCAGTAACCAGCCAACAAAGCAATGCTCTTTATTTTGTAACATCTTTCAGAGTTTGCAATCTTTTACATGGAGAAAGAAACAACATGTAGAAGCAGTAAACAAAGCTCTGACATCAATACTATTGCAGTTCTTGCTCATCTTTTGACTCTGTACTTCTTCATCCTTAGTTTGCATTTTGTCTTTTTGCATTTGCCTGTTCTCTCTTTCTGTTTCTTTATTCTCACTCTTTGCTTAATATTCTATTTTCTAATCTCCATTTTTATCTGCGTTTCTTCTTTATCAACTATATCACCTTCTCCTCTATCCCTCTTTCCCAGAACCTTATTTCCTTCCTGCATACTTCCACTCATTTTCCTTTTTTCTCTTCCAACCTTTTCACCTTTTCGAGCTCCTTCTTTTACCAACCTCTGCATTTTTCCACTAGGCTGCATGATGGAAATAGTCAATCTCATAGGACTTTCAAAAATATGCATTGTCATAAAAAAACGAGTCTTTGAGGACACACCCAGTGCACATCCAAAAGTCCCAAAACTGCTGTTTTTTCAGCATTGATGAGAAATCTTATGAGGGGAAGATTGATCATAATTCTATCTTGGCAATCTGTGCTGGAATAATGAGCATGTCTACAGAGTAAGGAAAAAACTAGTCCTGATTCTCCTTGGAATGCCAAATGTTCAGAAGCAGACTCCTCAGTGATAACTTGAGCTTTATAAACTATGCAAATTGAGTTACTTTATGTCAATGATTGATAAAGTAACACAGGAAAATAAATGAAAGTGCACTTCATTGCTTTAGAAAAAGGAAATTTTGAAAATATCGGCTAAAACGTTATTTCCTGTATGTAATCCTATTCACTTAATCATACTCTGAACTATTGGATGACTAAGCTTTATGAAGAAAAAAATATTCATTTTAACTCTAAAGTACAAAGACCTGTCACACCAGACAGGGTCATAAACAAGGCCATGTGTCAAGAAGTACAGGAAACATTATCATCTTAGAATCATAGAATGGTTTGGGTTGGAAGGGACCTTAAGGATCATCTAGTTCCAAATCCCCTGCCATAGCCGGGGACACCTTCCACTAGACCACTCAAAGCCCCATCCAACCTGGCCCTGAACACTTCCAGGGATGGGGAAAATATAACTTCTCTGGGCAACTTTTTCAAGTGTCTCACCACCCTCACAGTAAAGAATTTCTTCTGCCTTCTTTCAGTTTAAAACCATTACCCCTCGTCCTATCACTACATGCCCATCTTTCTTGTAGGCCCGCTTTAAGTACTGGAAGCCTGTTATAAGGTCTTATCCAGACTGAACAAACCCAACTCTCTCAGCCTCTCTTCATAGGAGAGGTGCTCCAGCCCTCTGATCATCTTTGTAGACCTCCTCTGGACTTGTTCCAACAGGCTCATGCTTTTCCTGTGCTGAGGGCTCCAGCGCTGGATGCAGCACTCCAGGTGGAGTCTCATGAGAGAAGAGTAGAGGGGCAGAATCACTCCACTTGACCTGCTGGCCACACTTCTTTTGATGCAGCCCAGGATACAGTTGGCTTTCTGGGGTGCAAGTGCACATGGCCGGCTCACGTTGAGCTTCTCCTCCACCAACACCCCCAAGTCCTCCTCAGGGCCGCTGTCAATCCATTCTCTGCCCAGCCCGTATTTGTTCTTGAGATTGCCCCAGCCCAGGTGCAGGACCTTGCCCTTGGCCTTGTTGAACTTCATGAGGTTTGCACAGGCCCACCTCTCAAGCCTGACAAGGTTCCTCTGGATGGTATCCCTTCCCTCCAGCGTGTCGACTGCTCCACACAGCTTGGTGTCATCAGCAAACTTGCTGAAGGTGCACTCAATCCCAACATCCATGTCAACAACGAAGATGTTAAACAGCGCTGGTCCCAATACCAGCCCCTGAGGAGCACCACTTGTCCATCTTGTCCTACACTACTCAATTCTGGTAGGAGAGGAATAAGAGAGGGCAAAATATTTTCTGTGGTTATCTTTTGTCCCCTCTTTCGCTTTCACACAATTGTTTGGAAGAATTATCTTTAGTGTTTAAATGGGTCATTTCAAATATTAATAATAATGATCCACACATGAGCTGCTTTAGACATGAGTATTACAATATCATTTACTATTTGGACTTTTAAATCTTCTTACTGGTTTGGTTATTTGGTTTGGGATATTTCTTTTTTTAATTTTATAGCCAATGTTTGATGCTTTGTATGCTATTGCTCTAACTTTTTTATGTATGCTAATGTTAGGGGACATTTAACTCTGTCTAGATTCTGCCCTGGAGCTCCTTACTTACAGATTACTGTCAAAACAAAGTGCACAGGTCCTTGAGTTACATAAGGAGGAACATACTTCATTATTTTGACACTGGTGTAACTTTATGGTTCGCTTTCATCCCTACCTCCTGCCACCAAGAAACTACATTTATGTTATACCTTCTTCAGGAAAAGATCCACCTCTACAGTCGAATTATACATACTACTAAAACCAGCAGGAGAATTCAACTCTAACTTTACATTAAGAAAAAATTGTGATATAAACAATACACATTGAGCAGCTTAGTGGTATATGGGTTTATTCCCACCGGTGGTCAATATCCTGTAATAGCTCAATTATCTCTGCAAGGTTCATGTTGTTCGATCTTCTTGTAACATACTGTATTGCATTTATATCCTGCTGAGTTTCATTGTGCTTGTTAGCTCTAAGTAGCCATTTCTCTGTTAACAGATGTTTTCTCTGATAGTTCTTTTTGTCTTCTGTTATTACCACTAGTGTTTTAAGAAAGTCTTGACTATAAGTAACTGCCTGTGCACGGAAATATAAAAGGACACTGCTGAATAAAGCCTAAAGGCAGTACAGGTGACATAAGATTCCTACTGTACATACTTTCCCAGAAGTGTGGAGGTGGAAAATTATTACCTGAAAATGAACTTAATTTTTTTAAAAAATCTATTATTATTTAGGTGGTTTTTTTCTTCACTATGGAAATTGCTTGAAATGATATTTAGTTTTCAAACACCATAAAAATTTTACTTAGTTATCTACTTTCCTCTTCATGAACATTGGAGTTTTTTTTTTAAAAAAAGCTTTATCAATAAAATTGGTTGTGGCAATCTGTAGTGCAATATTACAGTACTGCTAAAAATGATCAACTGTAGTGTGCTAAACATAATCTACCATGTGCATTAAATTTATTTTTTAAGTGATCCATGAATAATATTAGTGTCTTAGAATCCTAAATACCACACAGTAACAAAAGCAGTCATCATACTTTTAATAATACTAATACAAACATTAAAATTATTAATAAAGAATTGTTTGTCTCTGAGCACTCAGAATTTGCACAATGATACATCAATCAACAAACATAGTAACATCCTGAAAAACTGTAAAATCCATCATTCAGATAACTTGCAGGGTTTCAAAAATTAATGAGTTCTCTTGACATCTCTATAAAGCAGACAAATATTATTTCTCTTTTTTTTACAGACAGGGAAATGAAGACACAGAGACACCAAGTGACTAGTGCAAGTCTCTTTCAGGACTGGAAAATAACTCAGATTTTACAATTTTTTTCTGTTCTTTATTAATCATAAAAATAAGTGTCCCTTCTGAAGGGACTGTAAGATTTATTTTAAAATAATTCCTCAGGAACTGCTCAGGTTGTTCTCTACCTTCCTGGTTTAGCTGTCATTTCCCTTTCTTACCTCATTTTTAAATAGTAGAAAAGAAGTCATTTTCACTGACCTTAAAAAGCTTTGGATCATGCTTTGCCTCTTTACGTGTTATGGTTTAGAAATGTGGACAAAAAGGAGCAGGTTAAGAGTGCAAATAACTACATTACTTTGAATGTTTGAGTTTAAATTTGCCACAACTGTGAGTTGCCTGTTGACTTCTAAACCAAAACTTTTCCACTGGATATCCGTATACGCATTTCAGTATATTCACACAAATATAATTTAGGTTACAAGAAATGTGAAAACAGCATGGCCTCCTGTGCAGGAGGAGTTAATTTCATCCACAGAAAATTAACTGTTTAATTGACTTGACTACTTCTTTTGAGAAATAGAAGAAAAGATTAACACGCTTAGCTTCCTTGTAGAATTCCTATACCAACCTATCTCCTTTGAAGAAGTAGGTTTTCCCAACATCTTCCCACCAAATTGCTGAATCAATGCCATGGGAAGGAATTCCACTTCCAAGTGTTATCAAATCATGAGGATAACCTGGCTGGAGAGTAGTGTCCTTGAAAACCCAGAACTTGTTACCTGTACAAAAGCATATACATACACATACATATATGTGTGTTAGTCTTCAGCACTTTCAGTATTAATATTAATACACTCCTAAGAAATAAGAAAAACTCCCAAAGGGCTATAGTGGTTCTGCCAAACACAATGAAATGAAAAATGTTCTATCACTGCAGATAATGCAAAATTAAATATGCCTTACAGATACCTTGCATTTATAAAGCACCTTTCATTCAATAAGCCCACAGAATATTTTGATACCATTCAAACCCAGAATGAAAACGAAGTCATCTCAAGAGGCTCTGTGGTTGATAATGTAATACATTTACAGCAATACTACACAACAGATTTACGTTTCATGAGGAAAGAAGAGTGAATTTTAGGACAAAATAAGGTAAGAAAACACATAAATAAATAAAAAATAGAAATTCCAATCCTCATAGAGACCATACACTTTTATTACTCTGTACTCTTCTGCTCAGGAAGTTAAATTCCTTATGAAGGATGTACAGATTATTTCTGAAATGACCATAGAATTTAATTTTTTTTAATCATATTCTCTTTAGTGTGGCCTAAAGACAGCAAACTGAGGTTCTGAAGTCCCACAGGTGAAAACCTTGTGCTTCTGGAATTAATGGGGGGTTGCCTTCAGTACCTGTGACACTAAGATGTAACCTTTGGTTGTGGGTGAGGAATCATTCAAAACCACTGAATTGACTTACACATGCTGACAATACAAGGCAGTTGTATGACTCCAGCTGGTGTTAGCACAGTGTCTAAACAAACCTCAGGTTACCGAAGCTGTCTTAAATACAAATAATAGCCTAGTGACTCCTGGACAGCAATGCTCAGTGGTTGAACCCCTACTGTTGCATTTACTAGTTAAATATATTGTCTATATGGATATGCATGAATAAGCAACAGTTGGACCAGTGTTTTCTAGTATAGCACACCCGTACCTGTTTTTGGAGAGGATGCTTCCTGTGCTCTTTCTCGTAACTGGATAGCTTGCCTCACCAGCCCACAACTCCAGTCTCCCAGCTTCAGTTTGCTCTAGCTTCCTAGCCAAGCTCTTTTTCCTCACTGAACACTTCCACAATTATCTTGCCTGGTTCATCATCTCATATTAAGCCTTTAGTCTAACACTTTCCCCAATGATTGTGTTGTCCTCCAGACTCTTTATTAGGGTTTTCTCAACATACTGTGCCTCCTGTTCTGTTCTTGCAACTATCTCCTTTTTACATTTTTGCTTTCTTCTAATTCTTCTTCAAAATACACTTCTCACCTGTATCTTTTCAGTAGAGAGTTCTTTTTCAAACACAGACATCTTTGGCTGTAAAAAGGGAATATAGATCCTTATATGCCCCCTAGAAATAGGGGAAAGAGAGCATAATTTGCATTTTAGTACTTATCTGAAGAGCTTTCTTTGAGGCCTTTCTTCTCTTTGGATTATGTCATCTAGGCCACAGGGACATAAGCTCCATTGTGTAGGAAACGTGTTTATTTTCTCTTCAAAGCACTACCTTCATCTGTGTTTCCAAAAAGCATTGCTAGCTTTAGTAATAATGACACTGAATGAAAAGATTCTCTTTGACGTCATGCAGACCCTTCTAAGTTACACCACAGAATGGTCTAGAGCAGATCCATGAAGATAGATACTGAACTGGCCTATTGGATACTTCGCTTTGGTCTATCCATTGTTATTTATGATGATGATATTTAAAATATAAGGGGAAAAGTTTGAAAATAGATTTTGCTCAAACACATTTGGAAAGAGATCCTAAGAGATAAAATCATGGCTGTTCATATTAGCCATTGTACTTACCTGTAAGGCTAGGCAGGCTCTTACACAGACATAGGGGGTTAACACACTGTACTGTATGAATACTTTATAAGGAAATTTAATATTACTCCAAAGATCTGGGATCAGGTGTATGCCAGAGTCACCCAGAGGGAAAATCCAGAGAGCTGTTTTGCAGTTGGTTTTATATTTTAGCTATCTTTCAGTGGTATTAAATGTTTGTTTAAAGGGAGGGGGTCTTTAATCTCCTTGTTTGTACTGTAGTGATTTAAAGCATGTTTTCATTTTATCACAGCTTTAATTAGGAGAGGGGATATAGTTTCAGTCCCTCCCATGCTGGGTTTCCAGAGTAAATTTTTTATCAGCTTCTTTACAGCTGCTTGTCACCTACTTCCAAGCACAGATACTACAGTTTGCTCAACAGATCCATCCTCTCCCCCCTGCCAGCTGAAGGAACAAAGGGTTCAGGAATGAGTATGTACAGAGTCATTTGAAGTACTGAAAATAAAAGAGACACAGACATCTATGAAGAACAGCCATGGAAAGCTGAGGTCTGTGTTGACCTGGAATTAAGGTCTGTGCTAACCTGACATTTACCTTTACTGAGGTTCCTTACAAAATTCACTCACAGGGTCTGATCATGACAGGGGTGAGCATCTTCAGTCATTCACTATCCCTCCTCCCATGTGGTTCATCTTTTTGCCAATTCACATGACCGGACGCAGAAGGCTTCAGATGGTAAAGGCAGTTTCAAACGCAATGATAAGAGAAGTCATGCGTTTTGGACCTTACTAGTTGGTACTTATGGTGTGAACAACAGATGGCATCCAGAGAATGATACTGAGCCAGCTCATTTCTGTTTCAGAAGATCATTCAAAATGACAGCTGTTGCACAGCATTGAGAGGCATATGCTGTGATGTATGTAATGCCATTACCTTTCTCTGAGCCTTACAAGGAATAAAAGTAACAGCAATTGTTAGGAATAGATAATTATCAGCCATACCCAATTAGCCAAAAAAGATCAGGTCATACCAAAATAAACAAGGGTTGAGCACACACCATTATAAGTGACAACACCACTGAGCCAGGTATTTGTTGCATATTCAGATATACTGAAGTAGAAGGAAAATCTAAACATGGGAACACAAGACAAGAAACTAAGTTCTTCACATGATTATTTACTAAACAGCAGATTCTTTCTGGGTAAATAGAGAAAAGGTAAATTTAACTGTATTTTATCGAGACAGTAGGGCATTGAGAACTCTAACATATGTGGGCAAGACTTCTATTGATTCTAACTAGAGGGAATTGTATTTAACATTTTCGTTGGAAGACATGTTTAGTCTGCTACAACTGGGTTGATTGTTAAAGGGAAGAACTGTATATAAGAAATCCAAATATTCCATCTGGCTGACAGTTTTCACTTTGGGTTTTTTTTGTTTGTTTGTTTCAGAGGTTTTTAGGTGGTTTGTTCTGGGTTTTGTTGTTTTGGGTTTTTTTTCTTTTTAGTTTCTGTCCCTCAGCTGGAGGAATGTGGGTGGCTGTTGATCAGAGGATTTCAGAAAAAATGAGAAGCTTTCAAAGTCAGAACAAAATATTAGGAGGAGTTAAAGCTGAAAATCAGTGCAAAAGATGCCTGACTGTGATGAGAATTAGCTCCTTTTATTTCTAACTTATATTTACATATCTTAAAGTGTATTAAAAAAAAGAATGCTTAAATCACTATACTTTCATTTAGCTCACATTCCACTTCAACTAGTAAATAGTCAATACACTTCATTAATTGTGATTATAATGGAAATAAAGAATATATGACAAAACTAGGAATAGTTACAGTGTGATCCTTCTTATAGATAACTAATGCTTGTTCAGAGAGTCCTAACCTATGCCCTTGGCAGAAATCACCACTGTATTTATTTCACAAAGTTGTTTTTTAAGGTCTGGTTGGTGGGTTTGATATTCTCACAGAGAAGAAAGCACCACGTTTCATGAAGTCTGGCCAACCTTCAGAATGTTTCATCTCTCTGCTTTTATTCCCTAATGTAAGATCTAATATAATAACAAGCAGAATGGTAAGGTCACAAGCTGAGAATGAAGCAAGTGATAAAAAAGTCAAAATGTCTTACTTTTTTCAATAATGCTTTGTTAAATATCATCACTGTAGGGAAACAATTGAGAAGGATGAACTGTGACTGCAATTATTTGAAGTCTCTCAACATCTATCTTTGACATTCTAAAAAAATCCCTGGAAATAAAGGTTAACTGTATTGCTATGCTTCACTTAAAATATTGAATATTTAACTCCAGATATTCTTCAGACTATTTAGCTACCTACTGACTACTGCAAACAATTATGCAGTTTTTAGCAACAGTAGTTCTTCCTTTGAAGAATCAGAATGCTGAATAGTTGTGTTCCTGGGTTGTCAGAACCAAGTTTTTTGTTCATGTTATACGCAATTATGACAGGTACGTAGTGCAAGACCTGTGTGGGATATAGCATTTAATCACTGTAAGTCTTAACAGTAATGAGACAAATTCTCAGAACTTTTAGTGATTATATTCAATTGAAACCAGTTAAAATTTTAATGTCTCATTCTGATTTTTTTTTTTTTATCCAGTCACCCTTGCTCTTAATTTTGGTCTTTCAAACCAAGGATTAAGTGTCTTCTTACTAGTACCCCCAAATTACTATTCATGCTTCCTTTTTTCTTATTCTCTATTTCCCATGTTAAGTTTCTGTCATTTCTCTGCTCCATGATCTGACATTATCGTAAATCTCTTTTTCAAAATAAAACTGTCAAGCACTGGGATAAGTGCAGTTCAAAGTTATGATGGTGGCACTGGTAGTACGAGTTTTACAGCAGCCTTTCTATTGCTACATTTGGTTTACCATAACATTCAATAGCACAGATGGCTTGACAATTTCATTTTTAGCATCATATAAATTCCCACAGGTACACAGAATAAATTTTACTATTCACATTTCCTCATTAAAAAAAAAAAAAGTATCATTCTGGTGCCATCTTCTCATTATCATTCAGCACAAACAACAGCAGTGAATAATAAGAAGAATGTAAACATCTGCTTTTTATAAGCAGCGATCCACCAGGTTGCCGTGTACTTTATGAGCATTATGAGGCACAAGGAGGCTGGCCAAGTATGTTAAGCTACTTGAAATGAGCAAGCATCACTTTGCACTACAAGCTCGTTACTGGATTTTTACAATTGTTTTTCCTTGTGTAAATAAATATTCAGGTGGGGAAAAAAAGGAAATAAAAGTTGAAATGGTAAAATTAAAAAAAAAAACAAAAACCAATGAAATTTCAAACCAAAGATGACACTTTATCCAATAATTTTAAACTCAATTCAGCCTGATTTTCTACAGACATCTAACACATTATGCATGATCTTACAGGATCCTCAAGTATTCTCAGGAGAGTAATGTCAAATAGGTATGAATATACTGATAGAATTTATTAGCACAAGTTAAGAATAACTACATTTCTCATGGCAAAAATATAAGCTATAAAGACGTTTCAAAGGTTCATAAATAAATGTTCCATCCTGAGCTGCCATCTTATATCATTTGCATATGGTTCATATTTTACAACATAGGTCCCATTTAAAAAAATGTTAGTTTTTAAATACTTTTACACCTTTACTAATCTATATTTCTACTACTGTAAAGAAGTCTACTAATATCATGAATCCTACTGTATACAGAAAGGGAGAAAATATCTAATGTTAAAAAAAAGTTATAAAGATCTAAATCCATTTTATAATTGAAATCCACTGTTTCGAATTTGATGTATGCCATCCTGAAAGACAAGGAGTTAAAGAATCAAATAGAGCATAGATTATTGAAAATTAATGACATTTGTGGATTTCTAAAGCGATAAACAGAATGTTTCAGTCCAGGATGGTTTACAAGGTCTCTCCTGAGTGCATCTTAAAAATGTCACTGGCCTGACAGAATATTGTTTATCCTGAACTTACGGCAGTCTAGGCATGTAAGGAGAAACAAGGTGCCAATTAATCACTAGTAATCGCAGATGAGTAAATTGGCTTACTCCTTTCTTCACCTTCCTCAAAGAGTAGAGATATTGTTTCTCAAGTATGAAAGCAGGAGTGGAAAAATACTCAGGCCCTGTTTCACACTAGTGAAAAATCCTCCGAAGTGAGTGAAAGAGAGCAAAGGAGATGGAAGGTGTGCCTGGAACTTCCCTTTGAGCATCTGCAGAAGAAACAGTGGCTGAAAGGAGGATATTTGCACACTGCCCTGTTTCTCTAGCACACACCAGAGATTCAAGACTCTATACCCTACAGGACACTGGATATTACTGAAACCTTGAGAAGAAGTTTTGGAGACTTTATTTAAAAATCTGCAAGTAAATGCTGTCTTCACTCAAACACCACACTTTTCTGCTGTGAAGAACTGACCAGTCTTAAAATGAAATGATCTGGAAAATGTTTTCTGAGAGGAGCGCATAGTGACATTATTCCAGTTCAAGATCTGTGATGGCACTCACTCCATCTTTTCTATTTTTTTCTCTGAATAATGAACATAACTGTTGGCTTAGATATGTGCTTTGTGAACACATCTGTATGCCAGGCTTTAGATTTAAAGCTCCTTCTAGAACTTACTTGGTTTGACCAGTTTTAGATTGGTAAAGCACGCTACTTGTATAACATGTTCCACTTGCTCATCATCTTAGCAACAATCAACTTGTTTATTTCTAGCACCTTTGGGAGGAAGACATATACTCTTTTCCTAGGAAGAAAGTATGTGAAGGAATGGAAGAAATGAGACAATGATTGTTACCTACAGTCTATTTATATAGACTTCTGCAATCACATTCCACAAAGCAGCTGAGATCCTTGGTAAAAAGGAATTTTCAAGGACACACATACAAAAGACTCAGCTGAACCTATTGGTTCTGTGGCAGTGGAAAAACATGAATTACACTGATAGACAAACACAACCAGGTAGGTATTGGAAATCATGATGAGGAAGTGGCAGAGAAGGAAAAATTCAGAAAAAAAAATCCTTAGCAAACAAGGGGACAATACAAATATAACTGGAAAAATAATGGAAGGAACTTTGAAAAGAAAGCAGGTGGAAAAATACCTGCACCACAAATCCAAGTATCATATGATATCAGCTAGAAAGCACAGAACTAGCTGGTCTGAAAGAAGAGAGCATACGCTAGGGATGATGAAGAAGGAAAAGAACACAATGTTCTGACTTCTAAGAGCACAACCCTGCTGCTTCTGCTTGCTTTAATTAATCTTGATTATTTCATTTCCCAGGTAGCAAATAGAGAATTTCCACGCCTCCTCCTTTTTTTTGTCAACTGTAACCTAAAGACTATTGATTCAACCCATTCTTCTAAGACCTAACAGGAGTTGGGTGCAGAGTTAAATAATGATAAAACATATTTTGAGGTCACTGGGAAGGAAAAGAAAGCGGGTATAAGACTAAGCTTGAACATTTCTGTCTAAAGGTGAGGTAATCAGAAATAGTGTGGCCAGCAGGACTAGGGAAGTGATCGTCCCCCTGTACTCAGCCCTGGTGAGGCCGCACCTCGAATACTGTGTTCATTTTTGGGCCCTTCACTACAAGAAAGACATTGAGGTGCTGGAACGTGTCCAGAGAATGTCAACAAAGCAGGGGAGGGGTTTAGAACACAAGTCTTATGAGGAGCAGCTGAAGGAACTGGGGTTGTTTAGCCTGCAGAAAAGGAGGCTGAGGGGAGACCTTATGGCTCTCTACAACTACCTGAAAGGAGGTTGTAGCGAGGTGGGGGTTGGGCTCTTCTCCCAAGTAATAAGTGATAGGACAAGAGGAAATGGCCTCAAGTTGTGCCAGGGGAGGTTTAGATTGAATATCGGGAAAAATTTCTTCACCAAAAGGGTTGTCGAGCATTGGAACAGGCTGCCCAAGAAAGTGGTGGAGTCACCATCCCTGGAGGTATTTAAAAGATGTGCAGATGTGCTGCTCTGGGACATGGTTTAGTGGTGCACTTGGCAGTGTTAGGTTACCGGTTGGACTTGATGATCTTAAAGGTCTTTTCCAACCTAAACGATTCTATGATTCTGTGATTCTAATGGATCCTAGTATTATCAAGGCAGAGGTCTGGAATGCACAGGGTATTTCCTTTGCTCTATGCAGCAGTGATGAGCAAAGGAATATCTATGGAATAATATTAGTATCCTCCCATGTCCCATGGACCCAAAAATCAACAGAGGGATGGAGATTTGGAAGTACCTTGATCATGA
This sequence comes from Anarhynchus alexandrinus, assembly GCA_008711295.1. Lineage (NCBI taxonomy): Eukaryota > Metazoa > Chordata > Aves > Charadriiformes > Charadriidae > Anarhynchus > Anarhynchus alexandrinus. The sequence continues at coordinate 2,563,356 of VUYV01000078.1, read as the reverse complement.
TTCGTGATCTTATCAACTTCCCAGAGTTTATGACATGAACTTCATCTTATGGCAACAGAAGTAAAAACATATGCTGTATTGAAGTCATGTAAATAGAAAATGTACTATATGGAATGAAATTTTCCTTACAATTCACACAAAAGATACAATTTCCCTGTTAGTAAAGCATAAACTTCATCTTCATTGTACTGTTATGCAGTATTTCTGCATGTTATTAAACATTTTCCATTTAGCATTCCCAAGATGATAATGTTTCCATAGTGAATGAAATATTATTTCTATCTCCCTGTTAATGATTCCACTTGTAAAAATGAATTCATTATAACAACTTAAAAAAATCTACTTTTTTGTAATAAGTTAACAAGTGAATCACTCACAACACTAAATAGCTGAATAATTTTTTGACCTATCTATTCAGTTTCTTCTTTCTTCTCCCAAATTACCTTACAAAACATACTTTACATGTTTTTCACTCTTTTGTTGCTAAATGGGTATTTATTTAACATATAGGATAATTTTCTCATTAAATCTAAATTAGATGCATGTTCAAGAACTTTAATTTTGAAGAGTGGCTGATGCCTGGAGTGAAACTTTGAAAAGACTGATTGGTAACAATTCAATCCATACAACATATTTTCTGGAGTTTATGCTTCTTTAAAAACAATAAATACCCATCCATGGAAAAGATATTTATTTTTCCCACTCCTAAAATCACCGTTCTCAGATGAAATGAGTACAGTGCACTACAGTAAGATATATGTAGCACAGATGCCATTTAAATATATGCAAATCTCATTTGTGAAAAGGAAGAAGAGCAAAGAGAACTACAAAGAAAAAATATGGAACTGTGTTCATTCTTGCTTCCTAATCTACATTTTTCAAAAAGGTTTTCATAGTGGATCACTGCATTGGTATGTCTCTTATTTATACTTCCAAATTTTTACTGAATATGTAAGAGTAAATGATCTGATACTCTGAAGGGTAATCATAAAATAAAGCTGTAGTTGCCAAAATGAGAAAACATAACTCATATACTTTTCACTTAGCTACCAATTTGCAATATGATTTACAAATCATTACTAAAAATCAGCAAGATATGTTCCAAGAAATCATCACAGCCAAAAATATTACACAAAATCTTACTTTTATTCTTTTCTTACCTTTAAAGAAGACAAAATTCCCCTCACTGTTTTCATAAACTGCATCAATGCTGGGAGGCAGTCCCCTCCAGAAGTAGGTAATCTGCATGGGGTATCCATCCATCACCCTGTTGTTTCTGACTCGCCAAAACCATTGATCCTGGAAACCAAATATACGTCTCTTACTATGCTTTGAGGCATTTATATATGTTCAGTTGCTGTCTTGAAAATACTGAACAGCCTATCCTAGCATTTTTAGGCCATGACCTTTTGCTGTTTGCGTAACCATATTTGCGTTTGCATTTGTGTCACATCCACACATTACAAATGTGTCAGAACTAGTTGTTCTCTGAGATGGGAGTAAGCTACCCATGTGAACTGTGTGTTTGGTGTACACGGCCTTCGGCAGAACATACAGCGTACTGTAGGAGATGATGTGACTTTCTCAACATCATTCCTATAAGGAAACCAATTTAAAATTTTTGGACTGACTACAGGTGCTTTTAGACCAAACTGTGTGCATATATGTACGCCAGACACAAGGGCACTACAGACAAGCTTTGAAGATCAACTAATTCTGCAAGCCATTTTTTTGCGGTGGCTCCGAACAGTGAAAGGTTGATAGATACAGCTGTAATATTACTACATCAGTCCGATAAGAACTACACTTTGATGACAACTATACTGTAGTGAAGATTTGCAGTTCTTCCCTGTAATAAACAGTTAATATTACAGCCTGTTATGGGTGCTGAATCCAGTGTCCTGGTAAATCTCTCGTAGTTTTTTGCCATCTAAAATGGCTTCTCCCTGTGGGATATGCAATTGCTTTAAGTGAGAGTCATATGGAAGTTGCATTGTTGAGGAATGAAGAATGTTCAAGTTGAGAAATGAGTATGTGACACATTAGGTGGGTGTTGATAAAGATGTCGTCGTTGTACTTCTTCAGCTCTTATAAAAACAACAGTCCCAGTTCATCCAATATTTGGAGATGAGGGATGAAGTAAGCAAGTATTTAACTTCTTACACACATTTGCACATTTTTGCAGCATTAATATTATATAAAACAAACCCCCTTAAATGATAAAGAAAGTGCTATTCTGTCAGATATCTGTCACAGTTTTACATGGCAGTTCAGCCTTCTTTCTGTATAGGTCAACTTGCCAAGCAAAAGAGATCTGTGCTCTTATGGGAACTGGCACGGCTTAGAGAGAAGATTAATACTTTGCAGGAGCAGACTTATGATGAACTGTATTCATCATCTTTCCAAACCTGAGATCACAGCTCTCTTTAATTGTTTATCTTTCCAATGACTCAACAATTTATAAATCTCCACAAAAAGTATTAGCCATATAAATACAAAACAGCTCAATATATATACAAAATACATCTTAATCATGTGCATAAATGAGTCTAAAGTTGAAAGAGTTGTTTTGAGTCCCAGATTTCTGAGAACTTTAGTATTAAAAAAAAGTTCAAATAGCTTACACAACCTGAAAAATATTATATTGAAAAGTTGCAATTCTCTGGAAATAATGCTACTAAAATCCCTCACGTTTTTTCATGTCTAGCTATTTCATTGCTGATGTAACACAGTTGCACTATTCTCATCTGATTAGATTCCTATTTTCAGCTTTCATTGTTTTTTTTATTGTAAGATGTATTATAACATTTAAGGCAGGTCAGCAAAGCAATTTTTTAGGATTAATTGACTAAATTCCAATAAGAGAACTAGCAAAAGTGGGGGAATACAACTTAGAGATACCAATATTTAGGAAGACCTAACTAAAGCATGTGTTCTGAATGCTGGAACAGATAATGTCAACCTCTTTTGGATTTTATTATAACATGTATATAAGACAAGAGGGCTTTGGAAAATTAAAATTAGGGGGAATATCCTCAAAGCAGACATTTGGAAATACTTTTTTATTGAAACAGTAATAAATGCTTGAAATGGAATTTCAGGTCAGATTTTTTAGGCATCATCAATCTAGGAAAGACTTAGGGAGGAATGATGTAATGATAAGTCTCAATAGGCCAAACAGTTCTTTGTCCTCCCCAAATTTCTCTAAAACCCTCAAAAGCCAGGCAGTATCTCAGAGATCAGTTATTAAAGTTTAAAAAAAGGACAAACAAGTACCAAGCTGCAGTGATTTAAAACTGTAGTCTCTGTGATATCTGTTACTGTCTTCAGTACAATGGAATATTCCAGTCTCATCTTTCTTCACTCCAAGATAGAGACAACCCTTTTTATTTGTCTGAATTTGGTTGCAAAAGTACCTCTTAGAAAACAATGTTGAGTTGCAGAAAGGAACATATCCAGCTCTCATAAAACGTACACCAACTCAGAAAGGCATCGATCAAGTTGTAGGTACAAAATAAGCAAGATATTTAAAGCTGAACAAAGGCTGACTACTTAGCTGAATACAAAAGGACATAAGTACACACACAATCGCTTCATTGAACAAAAGTTGTAAATGAAATGTTCAGTCTTTCAGGAGTTTCCCAATACAATGTGCATATTATGGAAAGTCTAATCATCAGTGCTATAGACAAAGCTTATAACACTCTAGGTTGGCTAATGAATCTCAGCTTTTAGCCAGTACACCACCGCAGATCTTCAAATCACATTAATGTGTTACAAGGATTTCTGTAGTTCTAATGACAGGAATGATCTTCTTTTGATCTGATTTAAACTACATTGTTAAATATTCAATCAATTCCATTGACTGGACTGTTGGTTTTTTTCTTGTTTGTTTTGTTTTTTTTTTAAACAGAACAAAACAAAACAAAACAAGAGAACCCCAAACTTAAATAGTCGTGGTTATATTTGATAGTTCACAAACTTCCAAGTCTTAGGATAGATGTAGCCAAAGTAGCAAGCAGTCATTTTAGTTTGGGCAGTACTGCACTGTTGATTGGCTCGTACTATCCCATCATGGTGATTTCTGGTATAATATCAAAGTGTCAGTGGAATGACCACAGTAAGGAGATTAAACATGCATTCTTGAAAGAAACTGATTCTGTAATGAACACAGTTTTCACAGTGCAACAAAACCTGTAAAATCAACCAGTCAAAAAAGATCTTCTTCTTGAGAATAATTTATGTGTCAGCCTTAGTGACTCGTGGAATATATTTGCATTAACTGATTTTGATAACAAGACCAATAAAACTATATTCTGCAGATTTGGTATTGAGTTGTATGTCAAATTGTGTACTTTGTATTTAATATTAACAATTTGCACCATAATGGTGAGATTATTCTTATTTATTTATTTTCTCAAATTCCTCAGCAAACCTTCACAATAATACAATTATGGCAAAGCTGGAATGCTTGATTCATGCAGCATAGCCCCAGGAATATATATAAAAATAAATCTACACAAATATATATTTACATATATAATATGGCAATGTCAATACTATGACTCCATAAGCTTTCAACAAGAAATAATTCAAGGTATCGGACAAGAAAATAATTCAGCAGGGTGTTACTTGTGTATACATATCCATCCTGGACTGGCACAAGCTTTTTCACCTGAGACTGATTATAAAAGATCCCCACTCTATCCTATAGTCATTTTAGAGATATTTCCAGTAGAAATGGTATCTAAAATGGTATAATGAAAAATCATGAATCTTCAAGATCTTTTCTTATTTTTTTAATATGTACGTTGTTACTTCCCAAATTCTACAGAGAAATGAGACTACTACTTCTGTACTAATACCACTAGATTAGTGTTCAGTGGGTTATATAAGTAGAATTGATTTGACTGGATTTATATGTCTACAAGGTAAAAATCTCATTAGAAATGAATCGTTGAACCTGGCACAATAAAAGTCCTTCACAGAAACATGCTAAGGTAGGCTTCACTTGGTTGTTTACTTCTCTACACTGATTATAAAGGGAATCTAGAAACCTGGCGCCTATTTAGCTGTCTGTAAAGTACAAAGTGGGCACCTAAATGCAAGTGAGATAAATCCCGCCATTCTCTATTTTTTGTCTCCTGGGTTCAGCCTGTCATAGTGCAAAGAATATAAAATCATAAAGATGACTACACAGTGCCAGATCAGGGTTCTTCTAGGCCTGTATCCATCTCCAGTGGAGTCACTAACAAATTAACAGATAAGACTTCAGCCCTGAAGTGGTCAGGCAGTTGGACTAGATGGTTGTTGTAGGTTCCTTCCAACTGCACTATTCTACTCTAGTCTACTCCTATTCTATTCTATTCTATTCTATTCTATTCTATTCTATTCTATTCTATTCTATTCTATTCATGACAATAAAAACAAAGGGAATATGCAATGACACCTTTATGATACTCTCTCCCAGTCACCCATCAATTGTTGTTCAGGGACCTCCTGGACCAAAGGCAATAATTTTGTGATTAATAGCACTTGATGGTCTTTTACTCCTCTAGACTCCTTCCTAAACACATGCAAACTCAGAGCATCCACAGCTATCTGCAGAAATGTGTATGACAATTTAACAATCCGCAGTGTGAAAAGCCATTAGCAATCAGCCACAGTCACAGCTGCTGACTGTTGTTGAGCCTTCACTCACCTTAATTCTTTTTCTTTATCACCAAGAATAGTAGCACTTTGACTGCAAGATCTAATCCAAGATCTTTGTCGCTTCATATTAAAACCATCTTGTAGATTAAATCCTTCTGCTTGTTTTCAGGAAACCTTTCTATACTGTAACACATCTGGCCAATATTAAGGATAAAGGGTTTGTGGGTTGAAATAAGATCTTCCTGTGCCACTGCCTTTAATGTCTAAATATTCCATTCTGAAGCATAATTGTGAACATAACATACCATGTTCTCTCTTCTGCTGATGGAATCCTGTAGACTTATTTTCCTGCTCTATTTTCAGTAGATTTACATGTTGTTGCAATAATCATCAACTATGGGCTATTGCTCAACAGTAAGGACCCTACAGGTTTCCACAGAACTAAAATTTTGAAAATTTGTAAGTTTAGCATTTTTAAGGTCTTATTTAAACAGACAGAAGCAGGCACATGATTTGCCAATAGATGTATTTTTAGAGATAGCCAGACTGACATGAATCAGCAAATATCTGGAAATATCTGAGAGCAGAACTGGAAGTTTGGATCATTTATAAGATTGGGCAAGGTAGGTGCTGGCAGTGGTTGACAGAATAATTTGTTTATGTAAATTTAATTTTCCTGGCTGACTTTCCTCTGAACATACTGGACTCGACAGTTTTAGACTGCCAGAGTTCAAACCCTGGAACTCAAGTTAAGAAACTCTAGCATGTGGCTGCAAAGCATGCCAAGCATCTTTCTGAGGTATCAGATGTGGTAGGCTCTGCTTATAGAAATAATGGATCATTTCAGCACATATAACTAAATGTACTTAATTTATCTTAAACAAAGTAATATTTACCAGCAATTTTATCATCTGCATTTTGGAAAAACAGGTACAATTACTGAAAATGTGTTTTCAACACAGTTCAGCTATTATTGAAATTCAAAAGAGGCATAGCCCAAGAGAAAGTGTATTCACTCTAAGAAAGCTCTTTTACACTTGAAGTAAACAGCTTGAAAATGTTTCTCTGACAATACACATCTCGGTGTATTCGGTTACACTGAATAAACACAATTTTGTCTCTTTTGAGAAATACTGTTTGTCTTTCCCACTATATTGGTTAAATTATTTTATTTCCCCAAAACACAGTAACTCCTGCAGAGAGGTTGAACACACGACTTGTCACATGCACTCCAATTCCAAGCCTGACAAACATGTATGCTGAATGTGTGGCTTTTAGTGCCTTTCCTTGCTGGTTAGCAAATGCATTTTTGTAAGCATCTACAGTTATCCAAGAGCTCCAAATATATGGATCACTCCTGTGCGGCTGGGATCTTGCATAATAATGGGTCATTAAATATTATGACTATGGACATATTAAGTAAATTAAACTTGGACAATTATTTACAGTTCAAAAAGCAGAACTGAAACAAACAAATAAAAAAATTAAAATAGAATTGAAATTGAGTAATATATCTAACAATCAGAAAATGGACATTAAGGAGAGACTGTAAGCTGTTTGAGAAACACTATTATGGATGAAGAGTAACAGTAGGATGAAGAAGCAGGAGCAGTCACTCAAACTGAGTGTTAGGAAATTTGTTTTATTTAGAAGATGGGATACTCCTGAAAAAAAAGACAATAAAGTTTTTTAGAGAAAACAAACTGAACAAAGGTTATACATAAATCATTCTTCACTGTCAGTAAATGCTCTAGATATTTTTTCCTGTCCATATGTAACTCAATGATTAGATGAAGGGACTAAAATATAGTACATTCTCTATGACCATAGCAAATACCTTCCTCATAAAAGCAGTTCTTTATTAATCACTTGGAGAATCTTGAATGGAAGAGTGTATTAGAATAAAAAAATATGGCTCATAATGCATAATTTTCATACCTTATTGTTAGATACAGTCTCCTTCTAATCTTACAATAAGCCAATTTTAGCTTTTTAATGATGGTTGTGTTAAATTGGTCTTCATGTTTGAGTCTATGAACCTTTTAGCAAAGTTTCTAAACCAAAAAGTTTGTAGCTTTCCTTTTATTTATGTCTGTTGATGCTGGTAAGCATTGCTGCCATCTCATTTTTTTTCACCTGAACCTTTAAATCTGTACTCCTATGAATAATTGATTTCAATTTTGGTATTTATTCTCACCTTAAACATCTTTCAGGTTCCTTAAGGGACACAACTGATGGGTAGGAGAATTAAAAACAATCTCCAGATATTTCAGTTTATCCATAACACAAAAACCAGTGGAGTTTTTAGTGCAAAATTAATGGAGCTTCCTTCTCTCAGCACCTCATTCACTCCTGCATCTCTGGACCAACAACCATTGCCAACAATAAAAGATTCATTTGCTGCAAAATATCTAGAACTCTGCCTTTTATCTTATACCTAATGATCTCTATCTGCAATTCTGTAACGACAACATGACACTGACACAGAGGTCCTAATGGTACCCACTAAAAACAGAAAGACTGCCCAATGTGATAGACATTTTAAAAAATCTACAAAGAGCTGGAAAGAAGAAAAAAAATGGAAACTTTTGAAGTGGTAACTTTTGTAACTACTTGGGGATGAAGATTAAGCTGACTTTAGAAGGAATTAGGTTTTGTGCTGGTTTTACAAGGAATCTTAAAACTCACTGTAGGTACACAAGGCAGGAAAAGATTTCAGGCAGACAGTGGGATAGGTGAGAAACAAGGACAAATCACAACTGTAAATTATAATATTTTGACTGTGTTTATAAAAATGTGTGTGAAATCCCCAGTAATTTGTGAAATACCCTCGCGTTTCATAGCAAAAATCTCTGCATGAATTTCTCTCAGTCAATACTGAGACTTTGACTTGATGTTAAAATGTATATATATAGTGCCGTATTCCACCACCAAAATATGGAATAAGATGCAAAACAGAAAACTTTAATGTCTACAGCTGCTGGAGAGAGAAGTTTTGCTATGGCTAGATTCCACAGGATCACTGCTTGGCCTATTCAGTTAGAAAAAAAATAAATAAGACAAATAAACATAGTACCTCTACCCTAAATCAATGTTAATCAAATGCTGAATTCCAGTTAATACTCTGGCTTAATATTATTGACCGTACACGTCAAGGTTTCACACTGGGTCATGGCTTCTCCAATAAGCTCCCTGTGACCATGTGCAAAAGCAAGCCTTTGTCAATGGAAGATTAAAGATATCCAGCAGCTATGCAAAGCAGGAGCAGCAGACTGAAACATTCAAACAAATGAGTATCCTTCTAATTTTTTCCCATCTGAATATGGCAAAAAAAAAAAAAAAAAAAAAGCCAGTGGTAAATAATATACTAAGCTGTTTAGTAACTTTAAGTTATTCTCTTACCAAGAAAGAAGAGTTCCAGTGATGTACAGAGAAACTTACCAGAGGACAGAACTTACAGAGACTATATTTCAAGAGTGTGATCTAGGAGAGAATGAAGTTTTCCTACTACACACCTTTATGGGACTATTAAGAAATTTCCTGAATTTGGGAAATGCAAGGTTTATTTATTTTATCTAAGTCAAAATAAATCACAAATATCCTTTTAAAAATCTTGATCTAATCTCAAAAGACACTTTTCCACATCTACTTCATCAGTTCATGTGAGTTTCACCAGGGGATCTCAATGATGATAATACAGGGCCTAAAGCATGTGGGACTAAAGGCTTTGTTCCTACTCATTTGGGGAGTTCCACTATTGCTTTAATAACATCAATTTTCAACATTCCGAATTTGGAATTTATAGCATTTAATTCAAAGAACATCACTGCACAGAACGGGAAAAAAAAATGCTTTTGAGCAACATACTTTGAAATAATTTTCATGGAGCAGAAAAAATAAGTTAAGAGTCCAGGGGAATTAAATGTAGAAAAAATATTAGCACAATTCAGCTATGAGAATGATTGCTCAAATTATTTTTCTTTTCAGTTTTGCATTTTGTTTTCAATATAGAATTTGCAAGGAAACTTATAGATTAGCCCTACTTCAATTCCTACTTAAGTCCACAGCAGAAAACAATTGGTTCTAGTGAGACTGGAATCAGACATTAAATGGATGATCCCAATCTAGCTCATTTTAGGAAACAAATAACTAAATGGGCTATTCTATACACTCGCAGAATACTTTAGCTCAGCTTATTATTAAGTTGATTCACATTAAGTACAAACAAAGCTCCTTTAAAACTACAAAGGACTGTTATCCATTCATTAACAGATGAATGGATAATGCACTGAAGACGACTTATTTGAACTTCTAGAAAGAATTCACACTTCCTAATGTGTTTGAGAAAACAGCATGGTTGTAATAGGGTAAAAACGTGGTGTGAGAACCACTGTGAGAAGTCAGAGCACCAGGAAAACCTCAGCACTTCCTATGTTGAGATCCTGAACCTCCTGATCATCTCCTCATTGGTTATGAGACTAACTCACTGTATCCAAAACAAAGGGATGCAAAACCATCACCAAATGCTGTTGCTAGTTCTGTTGCTTCCTTACATTCCCAAACAAGGAATGTACTTCCTTATTAACCACTGTTAATTACCATTTTTTACTGGCATCTAATCAGACACTGAAGCACTGTTCCATACAAATTAAAGCCATTGTTTGTTATGATCTTATTCTTTTTCTTAACAACGTGTTAATGCTAATCAACACCATAAGCAAAAGGACTAAATGCTGTAACTCAGAGTAGGAGCAAGTGAAAAACTGGTAACTTACCCATTTGTTGTTTATGGGAAGTACTACACTGAGCCCGCTATTCAGCTAAGCCACTGACATGAAAAGTTCACTGGTGTAAACACATTTTCAAGCAAAAAAATTATCTAGTGATTTTCTCTAGGAAGTCTTTGCTAAGGAGTAGCATATACTTTTTTCTAGTATCTCTTCCTTTTCTATGTAACTGACAAAGTAAAGTAATGTCAAATAATTTATTCAAGGTCAACAACGGCTCCATTTACATTAAAATCTACCTTCTTGACTCCATATTCTTAGCCCTAACTATTGACCTGAATAGCCACTTTTGCTCATTTGAGATGTGTGCAAAACTGTTTTTCATTGCTCACGCTGAAATCTATAGCTATGCGGGGGGTTTTTTTGTTTTGTTTTGTTTTGTTTTTTTAAAAAAGCTACAGTAATACAGCCATTAGGCGTCAAACATTAGGGAAAATATGAAAAATAACATTTCCTTTTCCAAAGGAGTCAAAGGCCTATGGCACTCCATATATAGTCTGACTCTTTTTACAAGAGAAAACTNTTTTTTCCCCCCCCCCCCCCATTTGTAAACTGATGTATAAATCTCCTTCATGGACACTATATACAAGAAAACTGCAATGTGCTCAACCAAAGTCTGATTCTGGATTATGCACCACCAGGACGACGGGATGTAACATGAGGAACTATGACTGAAGCTGGAGCAAAAATACCTCCTTTGCGTTCAACGTCAAATTCTAAAGTATGGTCTATTAGCCAAAACACTGGTAATCCCTCTGAAACCTCTCCTGACTTTTTGTAGCAATTTCAATAAAGTACTACTAGCTGCATCCCAGTTTTCCCACTTCTGGTGCTGCACAGTGGTAGATCCAAGAGGCAGAGTTCCCCCTCCTTAATTTTATCTTTGAATTTCTCCTTTTCTTTATAAGCTTCCTTCTTTTACTCTTCCTTTAATGGTCACTTTGGCCATTTGTACGGGGTGTTAGTGGGGGGTCTGCGGGGAGGGCTCTGTGAGGGCAGGCCAGGGCTGCCCCATGCCGGACACAGCCGGTTCCAGATGGTTCCAGCCGGTTCCAATGGACCCCCCTCAGGACAAGATGAGCCCCTCAGCTGAGCTGCTCCTGCCCCTGTGGTAATGTATTTAAGTAAGGGCAAAAGCATTGCTCCCCACTCAGTGGGTTTTTTTTAATATTCAAAAAACTTTCATGTTGAGGAGCAGATCTGAAGAATTTCTGATTTTATTTCCAATATGCAAAGAGTAATACTGAATGCCTGACAACAAGCTACACAACAATTCAGCAGTTCTTCAACACGCTTTGAAAAACACCCATTCGTATTTAGACTAGATCCTGCAAATCACTCTTCTGTGATATATTTTTCTCATTTGAAAGACAACATTCATTGTTCAACTCTTTCAAAGAGGGGGTATTTTTCCTAAAGTCTTCAACATAAAAGGAATATAAAACTATTAATGTTTTTAGAATATAACTGTGAAGTTTGTTTTGGGTATTGTACATTGAAATTTTGCGAAATATCTTGCACATTACAAGGCAAATATGAAAAAAGTGCACAATACTGTGAACTTACATTACCTCTCCCTAAACAAAATATAACAAAATATTCAGCCAAGTACCTCATGCAGTTTGGTCATTTGCTGTGCAGAAATGGTTTTGGACATCTATTTGGTTAACTATTAGTATATCCAAATACTCTGTGTGCTTCCTTGAATATTGAACGCATAAGACATACACACACACACAAAGAGAAGCAGCTCTTAAAAACAGTTCTTAGGCTTAAAAAAATGCCCAAAGAGGCCATTAATATTTTTTTTTAATTATTATTCTTTTAAGGAAACAGGTTTGGTATAATTCAGAAAGAACTGCCAGAGAAATGACCTCTTTAAATGAATGTAATGAACACAACCTACTTGCAGAGGCATCCACAATCATGGCTATAGTTCTCTTTTGGAAGACGTCTTGATTTAAATCCTGGCCCTTTCCTGTCTCTGCTCAACTGAGTGCAGTAACAAACTAACTTACTTTCATCTGCACTGCGAAGGGCATATGATTGCTGTTGCCAGTGCAGATTAAGTAGTTTAAAAAAAATCTTCTGTACATTTCAAACTAACAAATTTAAATTACTGCATATGAACAAATTCATTCTAAAATAGACATCTCAAGACTGCTATTAGTATTTGGTGTTTTATGGAAGTAATTAATTTAAGAACACTGATGTACATTTGGTTAGTATTTAATTTTGAAATATCGTATCCTTATTTTGTTACAGCTCTGTTCTTATTGGTAAATGATTCTTTTATTATATTCTTTATTTTAATTCTTTCAGTCTTACTCAAATATGTATTTTATATTTATAATTTCTTCATTATCAAATTGTATGTGAGCTTTTTATAAAATTTTTGATGCATATCCGTCTGTCCTCTCTATTTCTCCTGTGTAGACAGTAGCAATGGCATTTATACATTTTCTTTGTATACATTAACCTTCAAAACTACTGTGAAGCAATCAAAACCTGTAAGTACCTATAGAATACTTTCAGTTCAAGGGAAAACTGTTATGCAGAATACTTTTAAAATGTTCTGCAGAGTCTTTGGTTACAACCAGCGGCTGGGTGACACTAGATCTTATATCACACATGAAACTCAGCAATTTTAGAGACCCCTAACAACACCATGGGTTGATCGGGACCTTATGTGGAAGATTACCACGTTCTATATCACTATCATATACTTCCAAGAGCACTTGGTTCTTCCTGGAAAATCTTCCACATCAGAACTTATCTATTGAGATTACAAGTCTGACAGCTACAGACCTTGCACTATGGTGCAGCTGGAGATGATATTGTGCAGTGCTATTGTTTTTCTGATGTGTCCCAGAACATATTAATGGTAACAACTCAGGTAAGAGAGTCATGTTATCAATGTTTTATCTTTCCCAAGTAATGATTCCATTAAAAAAAAAGAAAAACTAACTATTTCTCTTTGGGTGGGTTTCTGTATTCCTAACTGAATTCAGCATTTTAATGCATTCTGATTTTGTCCAAATAACTAAAATGACTGAGACTCTATAAAATGTTCCCGTTGCCACATGATGACGATCCAATACGAAGAAAAAGACAGCCATAAAAAAGGCACAATAAAGACCTTTAAAGACATCAAATCTAGGCTTGCAGCCAGGAATCTCTGGAATGCTCACATTCCATCTAATGCTCTGTAGGTAACAGCACATGCATATGAAGTACTGCACGAAACCCTTCATTCACAGAATGAGTATTAGGCCCTTACAGAGCAGTTGACTGTTTATTTCCCCAGCCGTGTCTTCACTTTGAGCCTACAAAACCATCTGTGAATTTTCTCGAACCCAGTTCTGTTGCCTGTACTCATAGGGAGTTCACATAACAGTCAATGAGTTCCATGAGTTCATGGAGCAATGGTGCATTCTGCACCACAGAAACAAGAAAATATGGGCAATTTTTATTGTTAAAAAATTACTAATTTTCTTGATTAAAACTGAAAACCATTCTCCTGGTATTGAGAGAAAAGTGTTCTACTGAGGTATATGTTATACAACTGCAAATATTCTAACAATGATGACTCAAATGCAAAATCTATGACATGTTTTCATTAATACATGCACCTGTCTATGTAATATTATTCGAACAAAGGATTCTTGATAGATCCATCTTTGAAACCAGTCAGGTATATAGGAGGGGCTAAACAATGAACAGGGGTGAAAAGGTTTAATAAGTAGCTGCATAAGAATATGAGGTGAAGATGTCTGCTTTGCAGTAGCTGTCCTAGTCTTTGTACAAATACTGTAAAAGCGAGTCGGAATGAAGATTGCTTTCTGAGAGGCCTGCATTTATACAGGCTGTGTCAACACATGATCATGGTTCTTGGAAATATCACAGGATATATGATGAATATAATGCTCAAATGAGTGAAATCTCCTTTTCCATTTACCAACACCTCCCTCTTGGAACTTCTCTTACACTAACACATTCCCCTTTTGATGCACTCTGTGAGAAACTAAATAACCAATACTTTTCTATGACAGTTTGCTAGCTTAAATCTGACAAACGTGTGAACCTCTATTCTATTTGAAAGCTCAGTAATATTAATTTTACAACTCCCTTCATTCTCCAAGTCATCGCTGATATTATATGTCATACTCTCCACTTTTCTTCCACCCTTTTACAGCCTCTTTTACTGTTTCATTTTAAAAAAAAAGGAGTATCAAGAACCTTGGACTACCTTTTTGCCTTTAATAAAATTGCCAAAAGGATTTGAAAAAATGTGCAATTCCCTAAAAATAAACAGGATATCAGCATAAAAGTATTTTCAACATTCTTCTCCCAGCTGCACAGGATTCCCTAACACTATGCTATATTGCCTTATCAACAATAGCACTGACCTTAGAACAGAAACCTCCTTCCTGCAGAAGACAAAGTGTACCACCTAGGATCCTATAGAAAAATTAAGGATTTTTTTTTTTTTAACAGTTGTTTGTAATTTATCTTTGCTATCCATCTTGGGCCATGAGAAGAGAATAAGGAATATTTGGGTTTATGTGCCTACATTTTTTTCTGTAACTTCTATCCCCCCACCCCCTCCCCAAATTATACTCTTTCTCATCAGTCTGAAATTGTTGACTTCACATTTGTAAGGAATAGACATCAAATATGTGAAAATGGTCCAGGACAGACTTATCTTTGTCAGACCAACTGTTCTAATGAAATCAGAATAATTGTGTTTTCTCTACTTGTCTGCTCTTATCACTTTATCACTTGTAATATGATACTCCACCATCTGCCTGAGGGGTGAGCGGACTATTTTAACAACTGCTACAAATATGTCTGAGTCATCAGGTTCTTTGTAATGACTCGGGCACTCCCTGAAAATCAAAAAAGCCAGAGGAAAACAAAGTCAACTCCCTTTCTTTATTTTTACCCCCAAAACATAGGGATTAAATCAGCACGGAATGGAGGCTGTGGGCCTAGATAACCAAAAGTTACTGACAATCCAAGAGAAGGTATAACCTGCTTCATCAAAATTTCTAGATGTAGGCAGGGAAAACACTGAAAGAAGCCAAATGGGGAAACTGTGATTAAGCCAAAGCCACAAATACTTGTTTCTAGTTTCTTTAACCCAGCTAGATACCACTGGCAAACCAAGAAGACTGGAAAACTCCAAATAGAGCACAGAAGGATCCCCTTAGTAAAAAATAATGTTCACCTACATGAATAGCATGTGGATTGTGAACTGTGGATGTCTTGAAGATCATTTAGCATAATTTCCAGCTACAGGAAGCTTGTAAGTATCTTATCACTGTGGAATTAAAACATGAGTCATTATCATTCACCCGTTTTGGCCAAAAGCTTGTGAATATGAGGGAGTAACAAACTATAGCCATCAAGATTAGCCAAAACCAACTATCAAAAATCTGTTCTTGATATTGTAGGAACACAGAAATTAGTACTCCAAATATTTTTCCTAGATGTAATACAGTTTTCATTCCCTTTAAGCAGTGATCTTTTTACTCTTGAATGATTGCTTTTTTTATTTATTTATATGACTTTTCACTATATCACCTGTCTTTTCATATTTCTGTCATACCCACAAATTCATACACATCTGTGTTTCTCTCCATATGCATATGTCTCTGCCCATGTCAGGGGGGTTGGACTAGATGATCTTTGAAGGTCCCTTCCAATCCAAACCATTCTATGATTCTGTGACTAATAATAGGAAAGCATTCACAAGAAAGTAAGAAGTAAAAAAAATTTAAAGAATAAATGAAAAATGCACAAAATGCTCCTAATAGAACAGTAACATTATGAGTTGTAAAGAAAGACGGATGTTAGTGGGTGAGGACATAGCATGAGCTGATGGAAACCCCAGTGTATGTGTCATACACACATGCACAAGTACAATGCATGAAAACAGCTGTGTTAGTAACTGTCATACTGGCATTTGTTACATCTCTGAAGACCTAAAATAATCATACAATGTGAACTGAATATATGTTGCTGATAGCTCAATCTTTCCTGTTGTTTAGGGTATGAATTAAACAATGAACTCTGATAAGATGATGTATTTTCATATGTTACCTTCAGAGAAGTAACGTATGAAAACAGGGGAAGACATGATGTAATAAACGTTATAAGTGTCTGAATGGGGGTTATTTTTGATTGAAGCTGCTGCAAGCTGAGACACTAATATATGCTGCCTAATCTCAGTTTAATGCTTGTGATCTATGAAATTGTGCTGACAACAAAAATAAAAAAATCTGGGTACCAAATCTATCTTTGAGTAGCATGGGGCAGGCTGAGTAAATCTTCTTCCCAGTGGATGTGGCAGGATTAGAAAAAGACTGTAGAAGTTCCCACTGTAATCACTGGGTGAAGAGCAATATCTTCGGAGTGACTCAGCTTTGAGGTTGACAGCAATGGCCAAGGAGAAAAACAGGCCGTTAAGAGTGGTATATCCAGCAAAGAGCAGCCAACAGTGATATCTGTCATGACAACGCAAACATCAAAGTGGTAGATATTCGATTGTCTTTGCTCACTGTCTCTGTCACTCAGATACATGGATTAGATCATGAAGAAAGTGAAGGAATTTCTATATGAATATCCAATATTGTAAATTACATCTAATTACAGATAAGCTGTGAATGTACGATTTAAAGCAGTAAATGACTGTGGGTGTTATAAAGGGCTGGCCAGACATCACTCCAAAATGTCAGCGAAGGCTCCATTGTGATAAGATTGAGGAGAAACAGTGGTGAACTGTTAGGGAGAATGGGAAAGGGTTGAACTTTGTCATTATCAAGTATAACCTTTGACCTAATACAGTCTATTCTCCTCAGTGAAGATATTCTCACCGGACAGATATGCCAAACGATTAATTAAAATGACCCCTGTCTCACTTTGATTTATAGACTGGACACGTAGTATAATCAAATTTGATTTTGTATAGGAAAATAATTTTTTATTTCATATGCTTGGTATTACAAACTAATCTGCTGTTTCTTGTGTTATTTTATCAAATACATATTACTCAAAATAGATAGTCTCCTTGTCATGTCAAAGATACTTAATTCTAAGTGAAATCTTGCTTCTGTTACAGTCAATGGAATTTTTTCCCATTACTTCCAACTGGGCTGAGTTTCCACTCAGTAAGCAAGGAAGGCAACTCTTAAAAAAATATTCAAGCTATAGCTTATAAAAACCAAGAAAATACAGGATTTAAATTAAATATCTATTATAACTTTTTAATATTTTTCAATAGATTTTCAATAGTGTGAATAGTGTTTCACTGATTTTTGAAAAAATAAACATGGATGTTGTTGTAATAATAGATTTAACAATCATGTTGTTAAATAATTAAGACCTCAGCTCTTCAGTAGTGCAGTGTTTTGTACAGGAAATGGCTGATTCAGAGGAACAAATGAGATTAGTTTCTTTTCATTTAAAAGCCTGCTAAACTTCTGTATTGCGGGCCCTCAACTCCTTGAATAGGAAAAAACCCAAAGAAATTAAAAATGTATAAATACTTCTGGAATATAAAGCTTTAGCTGTAAATCAAGATAAAGCAACCATTTCCAAGACTGATCAATACTTCTGCTTGAAAAAGCTTACATTACAAGCCATTCCAATTGTTAACCAAAATGTTTACCTAAATTAGTTGAAAGGCCACAATTTTGTACAACAAGAAATTTTAATTAAGCCTTGTGCTTGAAGTGTTTCTGCAATTACTCCCTTTGGTTCCATTAGGATGTAGCCCCAATTAAAAATGTATTGTTAATATTACAAGATAACACTTGCTGGTGGTACAAAATTGAAGATATGCCTCCATGTAATTTTAGATTATTCCTTCCTGCGAGTTTTTGCAATTATTTTTTGTCAATAATGCTTTTTTCTATTCTCCTGCCAATGAAATATTTTTAATCAGTTCACTCAAACACTGAGTTTCTGAAAACAGGCAAGTTCTACAAAATTAAATACCTTTTGAACCCCAGTATTCAGTTAAAGATTTTTTTAGTCATTTTTGTTGCAGTAAAATAACAAGTGAAAAATTAATAGGGTCACAGGATTCTCTGACTGTAGCAAGGAAATATTGTAACTGTGAAGGAAGAAAAAAACAGGATTTGATCTTTCAAGTTTAATTCACATCATTAGTCCTTACTCAAGGGATTATGCCCACTGAGGGATTTTCCCCATTGAGATTTTTCATTGAGTTATTCATAAGAAGTAAATCTGCCAGATCAAAGTCTTTCACGTGCATTTGTTTATCTATATTTTTAATGTCTTTCACTTATTTAATGGTGTTATGCAGAACTATAATTGTTCTGTATTTCTTCCATTTGATAGTATGTAAAACTTGTTCTGATTGAAAGCACAATTAAGTTAATGGTCAACTAGAGTTCAGAACAGCCTTTTGACATATGGGAAGAAAAAAGGAACAGTTATATTCAATGACTAAGAAAAATATCAATTCTAAATACACAACCACCATATAAGCATGCTATCATTTGTTGGATGATCTTGTTGATTATTTTTGGGGGATCAAGAAAAAGTCATAATTCTATTTTTTATTCAGTATTGTTACAAGTACTTTTCTAAGAATGCATAAAAATTTGACCCACTCTATCCTTTTGCTTAAAGACGGTAACAGAGATCTTCAGATTCCACCAATTCAACTCTATTAAAAAAAAAAATCAAACAAAAATGCTTCTAAAGAATGACTAATTCTTGGAATTTTGGCCTATGATTTACAAATGCTTAGTCTCAAATTTTTCAATATTTATCACATTAAAACTAAATTGGAAATAATAATTTGTTAAGATTCACATTTAACTGCACAAACCTTTAGGAACATTGTCCCAAATCCTGCCACACATTTATATATGGGTTCACATAAGTACTTGACTATTTCTGTTAAACTCAGTTCTGTCCACCCCATTGTGAAAACTCTTTAAGAGTCTGAAGTGCCTCCTTCTAATCTGTGAGGACTCTCTGGGGTAGGGAGTGCATTTTGTGGGTATTAACAGCTCATCGTGAGATGGTGAGAGTCTCACAGAGACAGGACCAGGTCAGTCTTTGAATAAAGTGTTTTAGCCCAGAGCCTGACCCTAGAAATGAAGGTGTTTTCCCCTGAAAGCTGTGGCAGGGGAAGGAGACAGCAGAGGATCTGTCTTGCACAGCTGGAAAGGGTGGACACTCCTTCTCCTGCAGTTCCCTTGTTATTGCTTTGTGAGCAGCAGCCGCACACCCCAATTTCCTCTGTGTGGTCTCTTCTGAGCTGAATACAGAAGTCACAAAACAATCTCCTGACCAAATCTCACTAGCTATTGCCTGTGAGGGCCATATCCCAGAAGAGATGATGGATCAAATGCTACTAGGAAATGAGTGGGTGAAACAGTCAAATTTCAGTGGATTCACAGAATGGCTGAGGTCGGAAGGGACCTCTGCAGGTTTTGCGGGAGTATGAAGAAATACTCGATCCCTCTTTTGGAAGAAAGTGGGGAAAACAGGTAACACAGAAACATCTTGGGAGGCTATGTCTTTTTAGTGCTCATATTTCAATTGCTATAAAAAAATCACAGAAGGATTGAGGTTGGAAGACACCTCTGGAGATCCAACCCCCTCCTTTGCTCAAAGCAGAGTCAGCTACAGCCAGTTGACTATGTCCAGTCAGCTTTTGAGTATCTCAAAAGCTGGATACTCCACAACCTCTCTGGACAACCTATTCCAGTGTTTATTCTGTAAAGGTTTACAATGAAAGAGCTTTTTCTTATGTTTAAATTGAATTTAAGGAAGGCATTCTGCCTTGTTTTTCTCTCAGGAAAAAGAAAATTCAGAAGAATATTAGTTTGTAAAGTCAAGAGGATGCCTCGGCACAGCTGTTAAATCTACTTCTCCCTGGACTGTATGGCAATGCACATCATTCAAACTCAGTACGGAGGTAGTCAAGCAACAGGTACCATTGTGTCACGCAAAAAAAAATGGTATAAGGAGAAATAATAATATGAGTTTTGCATGTGAGGGTTTATTTGGGTCAAGATGGTGTGAGCAATTACATGTTAACAAGACGGTAACAACACTTGCATTAGATGAAACACTTGTGTGGTACACTCTCAAGGGGTCCACAGTCAAAGACACCAGTGTCCAAGGGATAGCTGCCCTTCAGAAAAATCTGAACCACATGTAGAGTGGAACTGTTTGGCCTCAGAGGACAGGCTGTATCTGACTAAAAGCAAAGCACATAGGATGGACATGAGTGGAGCTCAGTACCATCTGCTCTACCACTGATCAAATCCTTTTACATCACATTGTTTGCCAATGAAAACATAGCCTTTGGGGAAAAAAATAGTACTCTTTCTTCTGACAAATCTAAAGCCCTGCTGAAAATACTGAGTCATGCATCCTGCTAAGGTTATACTTTTCAATGGGCTAGTACATGAATAATAGGAATTTTATTAGCCAGATAGTACGGATAGTTAATCAGTTCAAGTTGCTTACAAGTTTCAATAATATGTATATCCATTACACTGATGCTCTTGTAAATAAAGCCCTAATAATATAGTTATGATTTTTTTAGAACTTCTTATACATAATGTTTATATGTGTACAAATATACCTGTAGGTTAGTAGGTGCTAGATAACAAATATAGCTATGACTGGGTTGACATAAAACTATGTCATAAAGTCCAAGACAATTTTTTAAAAGGCAAGAGCGTAGAAGGATTTTTAACTGAACTATTCTGGTACAATTATTGCCCAGGTGATTACATTCTCGTTTAAATTCATCTGCAGCTGGATGGAATATACTACTTACTTTCCATACAGTGATGAACAGGCTGTGCTTTCCATTTTAAACCTGTGAAATGTGTTAGCTAAAACCTTTACCTAGCTTAGAAGCACACTGAAAGGTTTAGGTAACATTTGGAAAATATTTTTACATGTGTCAGTGAAAGTATCCATTTATCAAAAATATACAAGCTATGACTTTTTAGCATTCCAGCATGTCCCTGTTTTTTTCCTTCTTGACATCCTACAATTTGTTTTTTATTCCACAAAACATCCATCCTAAACGTTTCCAATAACTTTGGTCTACTGTGATACAATGAAATCCCCAATGAGTTTTTGCTGCTTTTCTCCTTCCTTTTCAACATACAACCTGAGCTACCTGAGTTAAAGCAGCCCTCCTCCCTTATGAGTTAACAAAGGGCAAATTCCACCAGATTGCTCTTCCTAACATGATGATACAAAAAGTACAGGGAAAGGAGTCCACTCTCTGCAGACATAGCTATTTCTGACCTCCTGTTCCCAGTCTTTCAAAGCTGCGATGTTAAGTGGTTTTCCCTCTCAGATCCCTAAGTGTCTCCTTCCACAGCATCCTCTGCTGAAATTTCCCAGGCTACAACTGGCAGCCCAGACATCCACAGAATCACATGACAAAAAACAGCTATACAAACAGACCAGAAGAGCTTTGAAAAAATGTCTGCTTTCAAATACAGTGGAGTCAAGTCTCATACTGTAGCTGTTTCTTTGTCTCTACTTTTTATTAGTAGTATTTTCCCTCTGTCTCACAGATTTGTTATTAGACCTACCAGTTACGATTAAATATCCAATGCTAAAATGCTTTAAAAATTCCTTTCACCACATATCAAGAAACAGGGCTTTTTTTCCTTTTGTGTTTAACAGCATATTCTATATAAATACACAGTTCTGAAAGGGATTTAATGGCATCTATACAGTTATGTATGAAAGCAACTGCAGTCTAAACTAATGCCAAGGGGTAATGACAGCCTAATTGGTTTGGCTTGTTTGGTATGTCATAAATGTTTTTACTATGGTTCTTAACAGATGAAGAGTCAGAAAACAAATTTCTGCAAGTTGTGGAGAAATTACTATAAAATAGTAAAACACAGCCTGTTAAGGCCTCCCTAAGATTGGTTCCATATTCTACCATCTGTAATGTTAACGTTTCAGAAGACTTTTCTCTGAGCCGTAAATGCTATTTGTCTGATGGACAAACTTCTTTCTTTTATACTTACATTTCAACAAACACCTTAGTATATGACAGTGGTTAAAAATGCTTCTTCAAGGAGTGAGTTAACTATTCCAACAGGAATGCTAAAACCATTATAGATTATATAGGATCCATTCATTTGTTTCTTAAGGATTTAGCATTAAACAAAGAAAGGACCAGTGCAACTATATGAGATGTTCTTCTGTGAAGCAAAAACCTGTGTCACAGAAAAAAAGAGCAGTGAGCTGCCCCTCTAATTTGCTAATTATGCAGGACAAGTTCCACATATTTAGTGCTTACTTTTCTAGATGTAAGCTGTGCAAAAAAATAAGGATTTTGTTAAAATCTGTGAAACTGAAAAGGACATAAAGAAAAAGGATATTAAAAGCAGTAACACAGATTGTTGAAGTAGAACTGGAGGTAATGTTGTTGCCAAGGAACAATCAGCACGTAGAGTCAAACACAAGCTATACACGCCTCAAAAATAACTGAATAAGCAACCAGCGTTACTTGATCTGCATCCTTTGAGAGCCAATACATTCTGTGCAACCATGGGATCCCTTCAACTGTGTAAAAGATTCAGAAGGTGTTAACATAAGTACCTTTATTGATAAGACATCCTAGGTTATCTTCAAGAATGTTTTGCTACAGTAGACTGGAAAAGCAGTGCGAATTGCACAGAACACAGGAAAAAAGTGGAAATATATGCTGTAAACTTCTTCACTAATGGATCTTTTCTGGTGACCTTAGACAATGGGGTTCCTTTTCATGACACAGTAGCCCTAGAGGTACTCTCAGGAGACTTTAAGGAGAAGACAGTATTGTCAGATACCACACATTGCTATATACAATGGCTGAGAGGTTTTTCCATTAAAGGCAGACAGTGTCATACCACTCTGCACAACTTTCCCAGAAAAGGAAGACCAATTTGTTTTTCTCCATTTTCAGCCATTTTCTGTGTCCCAGGGGAGTTCTAACTAAACAGAGGGAGAAAATAGCTGGAGAAAAGATTGGAAATGAGAGCGACAGCTAAATACTAATTGCATTCAGCATAAATACAGAAGCTAACTGGAATCTCAAGATAAAAACTTGGCACTCGTGTGTTTTAGCATAGAAATTCTTCTGTTGTGATGGTTGCTTATACCACTTCAAGCATGTGTTAAATAATAGCAGTAATTAAAAAAAATGCATTCAATTAAGACAAACTTCATACACTTTAAAATATTAGTTGATGACAACTGAAACCAATAGTTACAATACATTCATTTTAACTAATATTTTTTCTTCTATAGTGTACTGTGTCCCCAAGTCTTACAGCTATCAGGGGTAGTTTAAGGGCATCTAATTTAAAGAATTCAGGAAGAAGTCCTTATGGGACAGTATATTTATATGTCAGTAAGCCATGTATATTTGATGAAAAATAATCTTTTTTCCTTAAAATCCAATCATTTCTACCAAAACAATTGATCGGCACAATTCTAATTTTATTTGGTGATCTTTGGGAAATCTTTCACAAGTTGATTGCTTTACTTTTGTGTTTACTGTTCATGTTAGATCAAGAACAGTTCCTCTTCATTTCCTGCAATTTTTATCAAGTGTTGCTAGGATTTTTACTTTGTCAAAGTGATGTCAAAACAATAAAAAAGGATGGATAAGTGTAAATTCCATTTTCCATTTAAGTTTGCTGTTATTCAGTTTTACTCTGTATATATCCATTTGAGAATGCCACAGTCTTAAAACCACAGTCAAACCTCATCAATTTGACTGAACATAGAAATTGTTTCTAATATTCTGATACTCTTAAGTGTATCTAATAACACAACAGCCAAGAGAAAACAATCTCCTTAAAATTAGTATTTTTTTTCATCTACTATGAAAATCCATTGTGTATCTCAAACTGTTATCTTTCGTGTTTCAGTTTTATGTTTAAATTATAATTTAATTATTCAAAAGGGCTCATATTCTTCAACTCTGTGGCTAAGTTCCCAAGCAATTTCAAGGATTATTTAAGCAAATTGAGCTTCTGAGCTCAAGACTTGCCCATGAGATAAAAAAGTGGTTATTTTCAATTTGAAATTGGTACATGGCATACATGCCATTCAGAAGGCAGTAAAATCTGCCACAACACAATCATTACAGACCTGTGGATAAAGACAAAGAAAGAGAAGGATATCATTTGATTAGCCTCCAACTTTATTAATTTAACTCATCTGGGAACTATCCAGCGATAATACTTCCAATGAAGGTCATAATTCTTCTTTAATTGTTTCCACCTGGTACAATACTGCCATCAATCCCCTGCTCCTCTCCACCTCTCTGTACTTGGCTCTCAGCCCATCGCTCATCCCTTCCCAGTTTATCCTTGTACTAGCATTAAGAGGCAAGGGCAAAGAGGGTTGGGGTTTTTTGTTGTGTCAGACCACAAAACCTCCAACTTTGCTTCCTCTATTGCTGAATGCTTTCCCTGAATTCAGTCCCTATTCCTGTTTATACCTTCTGAGAACTAATTCCTGCCCTGCTTCTCCTACAATCTGACATGCAGAGCTTTTCCTTATAACCTTCCCCTCTGAGATTCTGCAAAGTAAGTTGAAAATGACTAACAACCTCTGACTTTTCTAATTTCTACTCCCCTTTCCTGTTCTTTCCATACTCCTCCCCACACACCAAAAAACACCTTCCCCCTCACCCCACAAAAAAAAAAAAAAGAAAATCAAGCAGGTAATGCAACTCCTTTAGCAGACAAAAATCTTCATTAGCAAATTAATGTATGCATCAGAAAGTTAAGGCCTACTAACTCAAGCATTCGAAGACGCTCAGACTACAAAGTCAAGATTTGTATGCTTAAGTGAACTCTACTGGTTAGCACGCTACCCCAAGTCGTGCCTTGCCATGCTCCCAGAGGAGAAAAGAGGAACTGTGGGACCCTTAAAGAAATTAATCTGGACAAATGTCATTTCTTTCTTCCCTTCCCAACATGCTTTTATGATTGCAGCAATTTCATTTTGGAGAATCAAGACTCTAAATATGAAATCTGTAAACACTCTGTTACTGGTCATTTTTCAATGACAAAGTTTTACCATGTTTCCTCATTAGGGTGTAGATCCTGAACGGAGTTTTAATTTTGGAACATAAATGCACTAGTAAGCATACAAACTGTACAGTAAATATGTAGTGTTAAGGCAGCAAGCAGTAAACATTTTTGGGGAAAACTTAATTTGTATTTTCAATCAGAATAGGTAAGAGTGATTAGTAAGGGTGGTGAATCTATTTATCTGGGAACACAGACTTGACTAGACAGGAAATTTTGTATTAGTGGGATACCATTTCACTACTTGTTGATTTATGTCTAAAATAAATGAGAATATGTTCTATTGCTCTTGAGGGGGATAACATGAGATTGAAGTAGGTATTTTAATATCCTGTTTAATGTCAAGTTAGAAAATTAGATTCTTTCTTAACCTTTGAGTTTTAGTCATAAAAAGACTGATGGTTCAGGACCTCCCAGTGTTTGAATATATACCGTCTATTCAAATGGAAAGGGCTGACAGTCCCAGGGCTGGCAAAATCCTTAGCTGTTTATGGGAAAATATTTTCTGCCCATTGGGTTGTGAAGGTAGCTCAATAATTTTGAATGAATTCACGTAAAGCTATTTGTATGTATTTTTTCAGGTGTGCTAAAGAAAGTGAAAGCCTGGGTAGCATTGCTAATAAGATTTACCTGGAGTGATAGATTACATAAAAAGAAAACATATAAGGGAGAAAGGAGTCCTATCAGAAAGGACAACAAAAGCCGTTGAACTGGGAGCTTCATGTTTTGGGACAAATTCATTGCACTTCCCTTGTTCTTACACTATTGCTGAAGGGAAAACTGTTATCTATTCCTGTGAAAGGCCCTTCTTCTCTACCTATAATGTTGAAGTTTAAAAGAATCATATCATATATTTACAAAACAAAGATCCCACACTTCCTATTGCTTAAGCAAATTTGACACACCAATAGTTCAAAATAATACATTATCCTGTTGCTTGTTTCTGGAACATTTGCACAGCACTACCTGTCAGCAGATTTGTTTAAGATTTAAGAGACTGAATAATAATGATTCTGCAATTATTCTTCAACATTCAATACCTTCTGGAAACCATACTGCAGATCATCCTCCTAAGATGGCTTGATGTCCATGAGTCTTAGCAAAGTCCTTCTGTCAAAAGATTGCCTTTCAGTTCAGTTTAATTCCATTTGCTGTATATACCACATTTTCAGCTCCGGGCAAGAAGATGAATGGAAATAAACAATGACACATTTGCAATAAGATTTTTGTGGCAAAGACCTTTACTCAGATATTGTGGTTTCAATGCAACCACAACACAATGACAAACTTCCTTTGTAAATGACAGATCTAATTGTAAAGTTGAAATTATAGCTCTGTGGAAAAAAAAAAAAGCGTTGAAGACACAATATCTACTGTATGTCTGGATGTGGCTGTATTCCCAACAAAATCATTCCTATTATTCATGAGTTGATTTACACTTTTTATCTCTCCATAACATGCAGCATTTATTTACCCTTACATTTTGAGGCATTACAGTTTCTGCTGACATGTTTTTTTTTCCCAAAATAAAACATTACAGCAGTCCTCTGCTAGACATTTAAGCCATGTGTATGTTTATTTTTTTTAATTTCTTTCTTGAACTTTCTAACTGTGAGCAGGCTGGGAAAGTGGAGTCATGATGAATGAGAGTTTGCTTTAAAACAAAAAAAAAAAAAAGGAGAAATGTAGACATTTGATGTAACATTGAAAAATTCACAGCCTCCTACCTTGAAAACAAACATTTCCCGGCGAAGAATAGCCAGAGTGTTGAAGTTCCCATCACAGATGTTAGGCTTGGCTCCAGGATAAGAAGGTTTGTC
Organism: Anarhynchus alexandrinus; assembly: GCA_008711295.1. Classification (NCBI taxonomy): domain Eukaryota; kingdom Metazoa; phylum Chordata; class Aves; order Charadriiformes; family Charadriidae; genus Anarhynchus; species Anarhynchus alexandrinus. Next base: position 2,535,978 of record VUYV01000078.1, on the reverse strand, counting down.
ACCAGTGGGTGGCCGGGGAGGTTTAGGTTGCCTGTCATTCTTCCGCGGGTCTGCTGGAGGGATTGAACGATGTGGGGGCACTGTTGGCAGAGGTCTTGTTGGTGGTGGGATCCTGTCAGGTGGACCTTTAAAAATATAGCAGAAGGATGTAATTTACATGCCCACCAGTGGCACTCAAAGAAGAAATATACAACAAAAACCTGCTGTAAGCAGTGTAAATCCTACAGTGGAAGGGGAATGGAAAAAGTGACCTAACATACCTTTCCTGTGTTGTTACAGGTTATAATGAACAACTACCATAAATCAAGTCATGAATGAAGAAAATAATTACTTTTCACTATCCAGAACCTTCCTTCTTTATTGGAACAACATTACAATAAAACCTGCAAAGGATGCATAGTCCAGCATCATTTCAGATGAGAAGTAATTAATAGCATATACTTTACCAAGTAAGAACTGTTAAAACAGAATCATTGTCTATTGTACAAAATAAAGGAAAACAAAAAACCTGTTCCTAATAAGATCATCAACAGTCAATGTATTTCAACCCACGTTTTTAACTTCCACTCGTCAGTTCACATATACATATATTTCCTACTGACCGAATTTGTAGGCCACGTAATGTCATGTGCATTAGCAACAGGACATTCCCATCTTTGCCCAATGCCCCTTGCTATGTATAGGAGCTCTTGAAACTGGACTTCAAATCCTAGGCATCCATATAAACAACAAACATAATTCACATGTTTTCTTCAATATACTGAAATTAATTACTTCTTATTTTATTTTTTATTTTCCAGTGAGTCTTACAAAGCTAGACACCCAGTAATTAAAGGAATTGTTCTGAGGATAAATGGATTAAAAAGAACTAAAGTGAAAAACTAAAACCCTGTACAGCAGTTTTAAAATATTTTTCTTCTTTCAAATACATTTTCTGTCATAATATAGAGAGTTTGATGACAGGTGAAATAACTACCCCACTTATAATTTCTGTATCTGAAAGTCAAACGGCCATCCTAGGCAGATGTTATTCATAACCTTAATGGCATACTGAATGACTTGCAATGGGTGTACTGAAAATGCCTTTCCCTTTCTACCCATATTACTACATTTGCTTATATTTTCCATGTACAAAAAGATCGGAAGTTTCAGTTGTATCAGTAAAATTTCTGGAAACAAGATGAACACTTTAATTTTGCTCATTTTCTTTAGGCCTCTCTCCAAATCATTTAAATGCATAATCAATTTTGACTTTAAAAAATAAATATCATTTGCATGACCAGCTTCAGAAAGAGTTTTGAATGGTAAGATAACTCTAAAAACCACACAAATAGCATTTGAACTTATGATACTTTTTCAAAGAAAGTATACTTTTTAAAGAACAAGATGGACTATGTAAGGAAATATTAAACTCACCAAATGGTTGTCATACAATTTAATAAGACATTTATTTCATTCAGAGTTTTAAAGCTTGTGACATTTATAATTTACAGTTAATAATGGTGTTTCGAAGAACACTGCAGACCAAAGTAATTATTTTAATAGTCGTGACATTTTTATTGAGGCATATGATTCCAGATCACTTCTTGATTTTAAAAGGAGCAAAGAAATCAGTTTGCAGTAGCTCATGTTGGAAAGTTTTTAACCCCAAACCAAAGTTTTCATATGCCATTTGGTGGTGATGTCAGATATTACTTCCCAGGGGTAACACATTTCTCCTAATGTATAGCCCACAGCTGTTAGAGCTTAGCAGTTAGTTTTCAGCAAAGTATCCTTGTCTAGCCCTTAAGTCTAGACTACCAACTTATGAGGTCATGAGAAACAACCTTCTTTCCAGCTAATCACACAGGAAAAAAATCAACTAAACAAAACTTGATCAGCCAATCATTTTAAAATTGCTATATATTTATGCTTTATGAACATATCTATCAGTGCTTGTTAACATAATATTTTTAAAAGCTTGTTAATATAAAAAACTCCATGGAGGCTGCAGGGTTCTAGTTAGCAGTACAGTAATTCTACATGATCATCCTACTTTCTAGGAGTAAAGATAAACAAGGAATGGCCCCAATATTATTCAATATAAACCTGACAAACCTTTAAACTGAAAACAATTATGAGTACAAAATTGAATCCAATACAAAATTAACTCAGGAATATTAAGCAAGGTAATTCCAAATTATATGTACTGGATATATAGCATTAACATACAGATACCACAGATTTTTTAACTGTAAGAGAGAAAAAGAAAACATCTTCTTAAAGAAAAATCCTGACTAGTTAACAGAAAACAGCAGAATCAAAGTCTTTAAAACCAGGAACAAAACCATATCTTTGGAAATGTAAGGAACAGTGATATGGGAGTTAGTGTTATATTCAACCCATAATCAGAATAATGTCATAGGGGTTTTGTTTGTTTGTTTGGCTTTTTTTAATTTTCAATTACCTTGCCTTGTCAGATTGAATTCAATTCCTGCAGAATTTATTTACATCACATGTGTCTTTTATACGAGGCCACAAAAAAAACCCACAAACATATTTTACCCTCCCGGGTAGCTCAAAATCTTGGGTTGGTAATAACATTGTTTTGACCTCAATTTGCTGTATTTATCACAAGAACGGTTTTTTTCTGGGACCACAAATCTTGTATACCCAGGGAACTATTTATTACTATAACTGATAAAATGAGAAGCAACCAATTCATCCAGTTACATGAGCTTGGACTACTGTGGAAATAAGTTTGCTATGGTTAAAGGCATACATTTCTTAATATTTTCATAGTTTGGGATCCTTTGCAGATATTTTCTTGATGGCTTTTTTAAAACATTTAAAATTACTATTCCAGCTGAGTGCAAAATTGAATGCAAGTTCTAAACAGTGAGAAATGAAGTAAAAGAGCTTCATCAAAATCTTTGGCCTACTCACAAGAAGGCCTCTGGCAGAACAACTAGCAGAGTCTACACTAACAAACTGTTTAGGAGAGGTGGTATGGACAGGAGGACCTCAAATCTATTCTGAAGCAAAAAACTTATGTTGATTAATTAGAGTATGACATACCGTATATCTTCTGGATGCCCTGTAAATCATCATTAGGTAGTTTGAAGTTATCAGTTTCCATGTACTGGTAAAATGGAGCCATGATTGCAGTGGGATCATTAGAGTGCTCCAAGCCCAGAGCATGTCCCAGTTCATGCACTGCAACTAGAAACAGATCATTTCCTATGAAGAGAAGAAAGGGAAAAAAGACCTTTGAAACCATAGCATAGTAACAGAAACAACACAAGTGGAGGACTCTGCACTTGAAAGACATTTTCACTGAATATGAACTTTGCAAGGTAATGCTTAATAATGAATCATAAAGATAATGTGGTAGCAAAGGCGTCTTTCCCTTTTTTAAACAAGGAAACCATTATTGTTACATATAATATATGATACTCTTACAGATACCATAAGCGTAATCTTTTCTAACTGATGCACATGGTTAGTCTAGGGTTCAAGTGTCATACCCCATGTCTAGGCTTGCGTGCAATTTCTGACTTGAAGTTGATGTTGCATCAAACCTGACTGAAAATGTTTGCATCAAGACATAGTTCCAAAAGGAAAATATCCTTGCTGTGTGTGGAAAACTTCACAAACTGAGGACTACCTATTTAGGACAAACCCCACAGGGAACTTAGTCATCCAAGCGCTTGTAACCAGACCCCTGCTGATTATTTGTAGATGTTGTCCATTTCTGAATCGCCATAATGGAAATCCTAATGAGGAAAATATGAGTGTTGTGCTATCCTTCTCAAAATAGGATGCCCTTATTTATTTCATTGTGTAATTCTCTCGTAAGTGTAGTTGCTCGCAAAAGTATTAGAACATTTTGATTTTTGTAGGTCTAAAAAATAAAATAACCCATTCATGTTATAGACTGATTTGGCTTTTTTTGTTATTACCGTCTAAAAATCACCCTTTAATTTTTTTATTACGATGTATTAGACGCAAATAGAAGTTTTGGCAGTAGAATTATGGTACTCTGTGAAGCAAACTCTGTAAAGCAAAGCCAATGGGATTATATTTATAAAAAATTCAGAGCTGGACCCCTATGGTATTAATTTTGTCTATTTTTATTCATCTAAGACTTAGTTCAGCTTATCTTTCTATGAGTCTTTTGTACAGATGCTGTCTGTAGCCAACCTGTCTTATAGTGAGACTTTGGAAAAATGTTTTACATCAGGAGAAAGATTCCAGACACTTGGAGAGGGTCACATCCAGGATATTGCTCATTTTCCCCACCTAGGGATGGGAAGAATAATCCTCCAGAAGTGTGTTCTTGTCCCACTGACAAGAGAAGTATTCTAGATCAGCAGTTTATGCTGAACATCTAACTTTTAGATGGCTGGATTCAAGTGAAACAGGTGCCACCTACAGTAGGTAGTTTCTTGTTGAAAGAGCAGTATAAATAACTAATGGCTTTATACTGTGGCCTAATAGACAGTTGTATATTGGAACAAGAAAATGGCTCAACATTAACTCTTATCCTATATTCTGAAAATTCTTTGGGGGTAGACAGTTATTGTCTACTGCTGGCACTTGATCTGGAATTCTAAGGACTGTTATAATATTAATAGTAATAATATTAAAAATCTGAATTTAGCAAAAAAAAATTACATATATATATAGCTATAGAACTTTGAGGACACAGTTGGCAGCATTTCAATTTTTCAAGTATTTTCTGTTGTTGACGTGAAGAAATAAACTTTTTCCCAAGTATATATGAAAGGGGAAACGCTTGGCAGTAGATGTCTTCATGATGTATGGAGCCATGCTGATGTTTTTAAAATAAATGTTTGATTGAAAGCATGGAAACAGTCACAACTAAAACTATGTGCTTAGTTGACAGAGTCTTTTCATGTCTTTCTGATTCTTAATCCGGAAATATGAAAACTAAACGCTCTTGCTCTTTTATTCAGTTTAACTGCAGAAAAATCATGTCTTTCAAAAATTAATGTGACATAATGTGCTTTCAGAAATGAGAAGAGTTTATCCTATCATTTATAATTATGTGGTAAAAATATTTTCATTACAATATTTTTTCTTGGATGCAGTTCTTTTTATAGAAAAGCAGATTCTCAATGTGCTGTTTTAACAGGTTTGAGGAGCTTGACTGTCCCAGTGACAAATGCTTTTGATGTCTGAATCTGCCCTTCTATATGCAGTCAAAGCTGATCTTGACATTATCTCATATGAATAATCCACAGCTTCTGTAGCTAACCTCAGCAGTGGAAGTGATGCACCGGAGCAACTCTGTAAAGGTTTTCATTCTGCACTCATAATGCAATAATTAATATCATTTTTAAAAATGATAGGCTTAAGATGGAAAGACGTGAAGGAAGAAGATGTTACTGTACTATAACTATTGTACTGTGACGTCTCACATTATTTTTCAATTCTTTTCTGTCTTTTATGAAAATTAAGAGTTCTAACCCAAGTTTATTAGAATGAAATATTTCTTTGTCTGGCATTAAATCACATATTTATGATGCAACTTCCTTTTGCTTTTCAGACCTTGTGAAAGGCAAATTTGCCTCCTAGACCTATGCTTCCTACATCATAATTAAGAATATTAACCAGCCTATGTCCTATATTAATAATTGTGCTAATAAGTTGGCCACAGTATTTACTGATCCATTTTCAAATAGTTTAAAATTAATACTAATTGATTCTACCACTGCTATTAGGCCAGTCATTATCAGGAGACCAAAGATTGTTTTATATGTGCTACTCAACCTCTACTGTTTGAGGTAGGAGGTCTGGGAATGTGAACTTGTTACAATTTCTAAAATTGCAAGAAACTACAGTTAATAAATAGTCTTGGAAGAGTCTACTGCTTCTCTCTATTTGTGCCAGTTAGGCAATGCACAAAGAATCAATACATCCTTTGGTTATCAGTCCTCATTGAGTCCCCATAAAGATCTCCAGGAATTTCCATATTTTGTTCCACATTGACCTTGAAGGGGTGTGAATTACATAGTAACGGGAAAATAAATAGAACACACTGTCATCTACTGGCATGTCTTCCTTCTGGGATCACAGATAATGAACATATGGTAGAGCACTTCCAAAGTAATACTCCTAAATGACAGTGCGACTATGTCAGAGAACAGATATTATACAGGGGGTGGCTGTTTCTTAGTATGTCTTTCTCCCTTTGTCTTTTGGATAGGGGTGATTATGTAAAAAAAAAAAAAAGAAAGATACTCATCATCTGACTACCCCCTCTGGACTTAGTCGAAGCCTAAGCCCAAAAGGTAGAAGGGCAAAAGGACTATGAAAAGTAATTTCCACCTCCTGCAATACAACCTGTAGCCATCAGGGGAGCTATTAAATGTGGTAAAGATAGAGCAGCCCTTGGAGCAAATGGATAAGGGGGGAAGGGAGAAGGTCACAGGAAAGAGCTGGGAGAATAATATTCTTGCCTGGGGTGACAGTGATTTAACAGGGAACATATTTTCTACTTATAGTCAAATAGCCCCATTATTCATAACAATTTCCATCAAGAGTCATGATTGTCTCCAGGGCATCCTGAATTTAAACTGACCCAAATAACTTAGTGCAGTTGAAACTGAGGTTTAAACCAGTTCAAGATGTGTTGTCTGAGACCAACACAGGTAGGACCTACTACTGTCTTAGTTTCCATCCTTTTTCCTTTGCATATAATTAGAATTCTCCAATTAGGTAACAATTACTCAGTCTCTCTTTGCTTTCGGGAGAAGACTTGCCTTGAGCATCTCAGTATTACTGTAAGTAGCTACTGAGAGTGCAGAAGGATAACCCTGAGTGCTCGCTCTTTCACTCCAGCCTGCACAGAAGTGTACTTGTGAATGCAAGGTTGATAGTAGGACAACTTCAGTTCCTTGGATGGTGGGCAGAGTCAGATAAAGGAGTGTAAAGGCATGGGAATATTCACGTCAGCTCAGGCTAGCTTTGTTATGACTCTGAGATTGGATAAAATTTTTTAAACATTTTCAGTCCCCACCATTGAAGGAGAGAGTCGCAAATGATTCTATGTTTCAGTATACATTACCCAGGTAGAAAAATATATTTTAGTCCACTTGGCAAAATGAAGCACCATTGCAAAACTTTAACAAGTCATGAGTAAGAGAGTTAACCTACATATGACTATGATGACTTTTAAATTAAAAGTTGCCACTGCAGGATATACGATGGTGAATATTCATTGTGATAGTCTCAGTTACATCTTATATGTATCTATATATTGGAAGATATATTTCCCAAGTCCATAACCTGTGCATCTGTTTTCATGTTCCCCATTAGCACAGAGATTTGGAATAGAATGGATATAAACTCAAAAAGATTGTGATTGTTTTTCTTATTTTATCTCAAGTTTGATTTCACAAGGAAACTTTACTGTGTGTAAAGTACTAAGACAAACTGATTATTTTTATGCTGACACTTTTCTCTGAGGCTATAAACTATTTTAGGCACTAAATCTGCCTGACTTTACAATCACTGCCCAAACTCCAGAGTATAAATATGTATTAATATATCAAATATTCAACAGCCAGCACTGTGGAGCATGGTATATGGGGAAGCCTTTCCCTGTAGTTTATATATACGCTATTTTCATGTCTACAGGTAAACAAAGCTAATACGTTTGTCCACAGCAAGCTATTAAGAAGACGTAGTTCTGAAGATATTAATTCGTTTTAAATGGTATGTGAACTTAATTTACAAAAACAATACCATAATGGCTTAGCAAGACTTGGATTCAACACTTGGCCACCTTTTTAATGCAGCACTAAATGACACCTCACTTGCCATGTGACAGTAACTTCTACAACACATTGTGAGCTCGAGTTATCCATCACTGAAATGTCATATGACCTCAATTTTGAAGACTTTCTCATCCAGAGAAAGACAAAAAATCTAGAAATTGAATTTTAAATTTCAAACAAAATGGAAAACTATAAAAATATTTTCTAAATAGACATAAAAAATATTCTACTTCATTTTTCATGTGATGCAGATAGATGATTTCAGATTAAATCCATATGAATCTGAAATGTAAATCTGTACAAGAAAGACTTTCATTACAGCCCTATTATCAACAAGACAGTACCTCAAAGCCAAGCTTACAGTTCATCAGAAAATATTACACACATGCTATGCATGAACTTGTGTCTTATGTATTTAGAATTTGCATTTTCATTATTCTGTTCATTTGTATGATTGAGTCATCAAACCAACACTGCTAATCCTAACTGGTTGAAATGCTGCAAACTTTAGAGCAAGGTTCTTTCTCTATATAGCATACAGAAAGAAAAAACAAAACAAAACAAAAGTTTTATATCTCCATTATTAATATTCTTTGTAGATAGGACATAATTTTGAATGTGCTATTTTGACAGTCAGTGATAAAAGAAGACTCTTTCTGTCTCTGACCTTATTGCAATACAGCAGAATTGAGCATATACATTATGTATGTACTTACATAAGCACCATATATGCATATATATGCTATACAGACACTGTACATGGACCTAAATATAAATCTTAGGCATACTCTTACCCAAACAAAGGTGCCACATTTTCCAGTCTAAGAAATCATATACAGTTGCTTGACATTCTCTCAAACTTCTGCCATTGGCACTGACGCTTGGTAGTTATTTTGGAAAGAAAGTTTTGCTAAAAGATGGAGCTCAGATGGTGCAGTAGCTTTGAAAAATGAAGAGCAAAACTATTTTTTTGTGGTTTTAAATACAAATGTATCATATATAGTATACTAATTTTCTGTATGAACTTAGTGCATATATTTTATACACACTGTATTAAAAAAAAATAAATTCAATAACATATCTATATATTTAGTCTTTTTTCCATTGTGACAGAAGAGAATAACATAAAAATATGTTTCTTTCACTCTATTATTACACATACTAAGATATACACTAAAATCTTTGCAAGCTGACTTACTGATATACATATAGGCAGACAGAAGGGGAGGAACAGGCAGTTTGTTATATACAAAGTATGTACTAATATACTCTGTGTATAATTTAGTATACCTACACCCACATGTGTGTATTTTTGACAAAGTATTCTATTTAAAAAAGATCAACAGATTAGTGTGAAATTTAAACTCGCTTGCTCGAAATTTGACAAGGGGATATTCCTATAGGGCAAGACTGTCTTCAGGTGACTCAGTGATCATTGATGAGGTATGATAAGGATATGTGAGTTTAGAGGTGTGTATGCCCTTTCTGGCAGTATTCTACTGTTTCTGGATATTGTGGGCATAATTTAGAAGAAGTCAGATGCCTGATAATTAACATATTTGAAAGGAGCCCACATTCTTTTATAATATGGATCAGCCTGTACTTTAGAAGGCAGGGACATGCAAAAGGTAAGAATTTCTGCCTTATTACTTACATTTATTGCCAAGTACCTTCTACAAATTTCTAGTAAATTGCTTGAAATGGGTGGAATTAATTACTTAATGTATTCTTAATTTTCTTTCTAAAAAAAGCGTGGATGTAAGGATATTTCCACTTTGTTTCTCACAGTTTCAATCACTAGTACTGAAAAATTTTGCAAACTATTCTGACTAGCGCATCAATACCAACTTTTCCAAAGAGAGAGAAGTGAAGCAGCTGGAGATGATCCCAGGAGAGGTAAAGAAGACACGAGAGTTTGCTGCTTCCCAAAGAGGTATAAATATGATGGTATGTGTTCCTTCTGTGGATATAATGCTTGTGGCTTCATTTCATGCTTTGAGGAAACCCTGCTGTGACAGTGAACCTAACAAACTGAGAAAAACTACACTTATGCTGAATCTCTAGCTCCTGTGATTAACTTCTTCATCACTCAGGTCCACTACTAAATTTGTATACTATTCTCAAATGGCACTTTCATTCTATTAATAATAAAATCATACCAACTAACAGACAGAAAAGTTTTATTTTGGGTGTTTTCACGGTCACCATTATATACTTATTTTAGATAAATTAAAATTATAATGAAATTTTACATTTTGCTAGAAAAGATCTTCATAAATTAATTTCTCTCAGCAAGCTCACACCAGTAAAAATGTTTGAAAATACAATGGTCATTCTTATAACATTACAAATGACCAAGTTGCTAAATAAAATTTATGCTATTTTTCCAGTAGTCTCAATGCAATTACAAATGCTGCAAATACTGTAGCAGCCTTATCTATTTATGCTTTCCTATATTCTCTTTGTTCCTGTTTTTAGTTGTTGCTGTGGGAACAATAAACTGGAGAATTATTTGAAACTCCTTTCTAAAGGCTGTGAGAACGAAGACATGCTGGGATTGAAGATTTGGATATGTGCATGAAAAGGGCACATATCACAAAATTCTTAGCTACCCTCCATGGTCCTGTCCCTGAGGATCATTTATGTGAAGGGAAGGGACATCTTTCTACCGCTCCTGAGTAAGTGCCACTCTGGGTGAGAATAAACATAGAAGGACCTTAATTGCGCATAAGTCCATATTAAAATCAAATCCTTGCCTTTGACAAAACCAAACGTAGGTTTTGTCTCTAAGCCACTCAGCTAGAATGCTGGCATGTTAACACTGCAGCTGCTTTTGTTTTGAAGGGATGATTTTTTTGTTTCCTTCATTTCCCCTAATGTCCTGTGTGTCCTACTATAAAGAAATATGTGTAATTACTAGGATGGAAGGTCAAAGTCACGTTGCCAATATTCACAATAGATGTAACTTGCCATGGGGCAGAAATCTGAAAAGGGTCTTACAGATCACTGAAATCCCCACAATAGAATGTACATAGAATTTAATTGATGTGTAAAACTTGTGTTGGCTCTCTGCAGAGATAAATTTTTACCCTGTGTCAGTTAAACTACTGAAAGTAATTATATTATCCTCTAACTTAACTCACATTAAAGCCACCAAAACCAGGTTATTATTCTTACTGTATCTACTTAACACCTACATATGACCTTAAGATTTTTTAAAGAGAAAGTGACATACTGCTGTACGTATATACGGGAATTTTATATGAACAGTTCTTCTTCCTTCACTGTTATTTTGATTGTTTAATTGCTATTAAGANTTTTTTTTTTTTTTTTTTTTTTTTCATTGGACTGGTCATAAAAGAAGTGGGAATTTTGAATCCTAATTGGCAAAGTGATTAGGAGAAGGAAAAAAGTCATTAAAATTTCTCTCATCTGAAAAGCAGATATGTTTTCTAAGAAGTCTGCAGACTTCAAAGGGAGACCTGATCTAAGTGTGTATCATATTCTAAATTGAGACAACTTCAAACTGGGGATCATATATATGAAGAAAGTGACAGAAAGACAAATCTTCTACTTTGGCTTTACTTTGTTGAAATCTACTCATATGAAATGCTCTGATCTATTGGCTAAACTGCAGTATTATTGGGTATATCCATATAGCTGTTTGTTTCACTTTAGGTGGAGGAAGTGCTGTAAGCCTCTCTAGCACTCAGAGAAAAATGTCAGTTTGGCACTAGTGACTCTTGGCACTTGTTGGCATGGAGATGCCTCAGCACTCGCCATGGAGGGGCAGCCTCCAGGCCAAAAGATTGCAAAGGGTGCCAAGCCATCCTCCTGGGCCTCCCAGCAGAGGAAAGCCTATGAAGAGGATGCTTAGAGAGGAAGATGAAGGCAGGAGTTAGCTGCCCCTGACAAAGTGCAAGAGAGCTTGGACATGGGAACATTAGCGAGGGCAGAGGTCAATCCTGGCACGCTTTCCCTTCCGTGAGTTAGGAGCTCAAGCAGGACCCAAGCCTCGGGGGATAGCGGCTGGCACAAGCAGGGAGAAGGGACAATGCCAGAAGTCCCATTTCTAATGGCTCTCACACCAGAGCTTCCCAGTGAAAAGCAGGGAGCTGAGCGCAGAGTTGCTGGGGGCACACTGCTCCCACAGCTGCTCTGCCACAGGTCTAGGACCATTACCGCTCCACCTCTGCCAGCCGCCATGGCCAGTAACACAAGTGATCATTAACAACAGAAAAGAGCTAAGACTGTTGTTATATATTGTAGTTGCTAACTCTTCCAGAAGCCCAGGTCCTAATATTTTTACTGCTTCTGCTAGCACTGCTAGCTGGAGTACAGCTAGCAACATTAATCCTGTGTCGCTACCATATCTTCACTTTCCTGAATACTCAGTGATAATCCCATTTCCTCATACTTACATTGTATCAGTTCCTAAACCGCATCATAAGAAAGGTGCTTTGTATGATTCTTAGAAAAGGGAAACTAAAAGTATGTTTACACATTATGATATTATCAACCATGCATTCAAAATTTAAGTGGTTCAATCCATTTGTGAATTACCATATTTAGACCAATAGGAGAGTTTTCTGCTCACACCGAGAGGGACAGGGGAGAGCCTACACCAGTAATTAACTTTTCTGAGTGTAATCTAGAACTGTTCCCAAAACGGGCATCTCTGCTGCTGAGACAGATTTCTTTTGACCCCAGTCGGTGCTGTTAATTGGAAGTACTTACCACTTCAGTTCTCCCTTAATCTGAAATTGCTCACGGTTCAACATCACTGGTGGAAGTCATCTAGCTACAGAAAACTAACACAAATGTCTATACCTGCACCTTTCACAGCCAGTGATGAGAAGCAGGTATTTCAGGACATGATTCATCTAGTTTATTTTAGACACCTACTTCGGGATGCAACAAATCTTACCCAGGAAGGCAATATATGTCTCCTCTAACTCCAAAGGGACTCTATGAGATTAACTCAGATATAAACATCAACATATGGTCAGATTAATTCCACCCACTCAAGTCTTCTGGCTTCTGACTTAAGTCTTTTCATTTAAGTCAGTGGCAAAACATTAATTATAAAAGTAAAGGATATGGACTTTAGTGACACATACACAAACCCAGGAAGAATTGAACTAGAGACTTAAACTTGTCCACTACAACAAAACATTTTGCACAAAACAATACTGTTCTTTTAATTTCGCTGGTTCTTTTTGATTTTTCTGTTTTCATCTGTTTTCCCAACCTGATGTTTTAGCCATAGATGTTTCCAGGTATTGGTGTTAGCTGCTCAGCACTTTTTGAAGCCCAAGCCACTTAGGAAGGAGTCTAAATATAGATTAAAAACATTTTGGCCTCAAGAACATATGGTTTAAGCATTTGAAGTGAAAAATTGTCAGGATAGAACACAAATTATTCTCTAGGCTTCGGAATAGAGATATTGTAGAAAACCTTTCATTATTTAGTCATATACTATTCTTAAAAAAGTCATATATAGTATTATATTTTAGGATTATCTTCTGTTCTTCTACTTTTGCAACAATCCGTTAATTTTCTGCCTAATAGATAAATAAATAGATAATTACTGTAAAGTTCCTGTCTCATTCTCTCAGGAAACCATGACAACATCCATAGTAATTGGCAACATAATGTTTCAGATTCTGTTTGCCCTTGAAAAGGCAGGGGAAAGGAGAGGACAGCACATAATAATATTCTATAGAACATCCTTGGGAAAAGTCAGATTTCCTAAAGCTGCTATCTTAGTGAAAAAGTCTCCACAAAGTGGTCCTAGCAGCAAAGAGAGACTCGAAGATTTCCGGATCACGTGGGAGTTGGAGTGCTAAGCCTGGTGCCTGCTTTAAATGACAGAAATGACACTTTGCGTTTAAAGGGACAATTTGAGGATCATAGATAGTTTCTCTTTCCTAAATCATTTCTACTAACAGATCAAACTGAAAAGAAAAAAAAGATCAAGTTGTTAATTCATTAGGTGTTTTTTTAAATGTGAATTGATTTCAACTTATTTGCAATAATAAAGGTGATTTTCTCTTTTTTTAACCCAACACATTTAAGAGTATGGCTCTTCACAAGCTCTCCATAGCAAGTAATCTTTCAAGAGCCTGAAATTCAGTCTCTGGTGTGAAATCTCATTGGTCATAAGGTAGTTTCTTTATTATTAGCTTTTGTTTCATTAGTATTATTTTTATATCGCACCTTTTAAGGAAATATTGCCCTTTTGTAAGCTGATGAAGAACACATAAAAAGATGCATAGAGGATAAGAAAAAAAAAGCACTGAATATGTTAAATTCTTTCCTTTTTTCCCCCCTTCTTTATAACTTTCTCTCCTGCATAAGAACTATATGAAGCTCGCTTAGATTCAGGACTCAAACTTAAAGTCTGCTAAGCTTCTTTCTAAGAGGAAGAAAGGTTAAGGTAGGAGCTAGATTTATTTATTTGTTGTGTGTGAGGTGTTACTTTTTTTTTTTCTTTGTCATTCCCACACAGTAACCATGTGTGAGGGGTTGTGGGATAATAAAAATAACCATGAAGTGGCTGGCCAACATTTTATGTATGCATTCATTCAAAATACATCTGTTTGTCTGAACAAAAAAGCCTCCCCAATGATATTTTCTAACATACTACAGGGAAACAAAAAGGAAAAAAAAAAAA
>VUYV01000078.1:2483159-2521489 GCA_008711295.1 Anarhynchus alexandrinus | reverse complement strand
TCTAAAAAAAAACAAAACAACTCCAAAACCCATTTTTTTGGAAGTACTTATCACTTTGGTGTCCCAACATTGTTAGTTTCAACTTATTAATCATTTTAAAAAACATTTTTCAGCTAAATTTCCCCATATTAAATTAGTATACTTAATATACTAATTCAAGTGTTTGTTCAAATTAATCCAGTTTGGGAAGATAAACTTATCTGCATTGTTGTATAAACAGTTGTTTCAGACAAAGACATCTTTGAAAAAAAAATAAAATATGGCAGTTCTTTTTCTGTGAATGTAGGTGCAATTGTTGCCAAAATTGTCTGCAAGGATCCATTCTGCCTTTCAGCTAGAGGTTTCCTTGGCAGTAAAGTTGATGTAACAGACAATGTGAACTTTCCTCATTTATTTCCATGCAAAGTCAGCCAGCTTCATTTTAACACTTTTCATTAGCACGATAGGCTGGCTGATCACAAACTGAGGCAGATGGCAAATGCAAACAGTTTGTTCTACTGGCCCCAGTACGTGGGAAATAACCTCCAGTTGCAGTTTGAATGGATAACTGAGTTTGCAACGTCCCTAACTCCTCCACATAGGCTTGCAATGATCTATGTTTACCTATACCATGATGGAAGCAACACACAATTTAGTGGCTCAGGTTACACCGCCTTTTTTGGTTTACGACCTGCATTATGACCATCTCTGCTTGGCTATTAAGCCACAGTGTAAATATCACCTTTCTTCTATAAACACAAAAAGCACAATGTAAGATGTGTGTAACAGCCTACCTTTCCCTTGTTATAATTAAGAACATCACGAAGTCTGTCTTCTTGACATATTCCTCAGCCTCTCTTTCAGTTTGCATAATAGCGCCCTTGGCAATTTTAGGCCAAGAAGGATGCTGAGAGCATGATATTGCACACTGATAACCCCTGGGATGTATTAAAAGCAGCCAGCTAAACACACATCTAGAACATGGGGCTGGATATATCCATAAGACTGCTTTTACTGACTGCCAGTGTTTAACAGATTTCCCTTTTAATGACATGTAAATGAAGTGCTTTCCTCAAAGCTGAAAGGGTGCTCCACAAAAGCTAAAAAACTCCTCCCCCAAAATAATAAAAATGAGGTCATTACCTTGCCAACAGTTAATACTTTCCATCATCTGCCTTCCAGCCAGTAAATGGGGTCTAGGAGCCAGATCCTCTTCTCCTATCTGTATAGCCCTATGTCTAATGACTGAGTCCTCACAAGCCAGCCAGGGCCATTGATGGTTTATTTTTTAATCATTCTCAATCTCTTCAACAACTGAAAGGGATCTTTCTATTCTCGAGTGCAGCTTTGCATCCTATGATAACACTTTCAAGGACACATTTTATGTAGCAGACACAGGATGTTTCAGAGTTAACATTTTATGTAACGTCTTGGGGTGACTGGATATGGAAAAGGTGGGCATATGCACACCAAACAAGTGTAATCTGTGGAAGGTTTGACAGGGACAGATTACCCGTTAAGTTATTTCAGCACAACATGCCCTTACTGATGGGGAAAGACTGGTTTGCTTTTTAAATACTGGAAGCTTTGAGATTTAGCAATAGAAAGTGTCATCCGTGTTAGTTGACTCCTGAATTAAACTGGATTTCAGGGGGAATGGTGAAACAGAAAGTATCAATTGTTACTCCATTTGTCTGCAACTTGCAAAGTTCTTTTAAATATTATCCCAGCATTTTCCCCATTGTGTGACATTATAAATGTAATAGTTGGATTTTGCCATGTTTTGTAATATTGTGAATTCTTTCATTTTGTACTCGAATAGATTCAGTTTAAAATAGAAGTTGTGCTTCCTTAACCTTAACCTTCATATTAACAAAGCTGTAACTCAACAGGCTAGGTCTCTTTATCCTGGAAACAAGATATGACAGAGGTCCATAAGATTATGAATGGTATAGATAAAATGATTAGTAAATTACCTCCTCGCAATATAAGCACCAGTCTACCTGAAGTGAATTTATCAATGGCATGTTCAAAATTCAGAAAGAGGTAGTTTTTCACATCTGCTTAAACTATAGAGCACATTGCCACAGGATGTTGTGGATACCAAAGGCTTACATGAGTTCAAATAGAGATTACACCAATTCATGAAAGGAAATCCCTCAAAGGCTATTAAACACAAAAATATGGCCTGTGGCTCAGAAATTCAATGAGCTACAGCTTGCTGGAAGCTAAGAGGGAATATGCTGGGGTTTTGTTGCCATATGTTTGCCCTTCTCTTATTCTCTTCCCTAGGTATCTGTTAATAGCCGCAACTGGAGATAGGATATTTTGTAGGATAACCTTTGATCTGAACCCATGTTGGCAATTCTGTGTTTAACAGTATATACACAAGTATAATACAAATTCAAAGAAGATATTAATCTTTTACATATTTATCCTAGTACAGAACCGGAAAACAAGCATGTGGCAACTGCAAGGTCACGCTGCTTGGTTACAGATCAAATTTGATACTGATAAGAGCTCATTAAATCAATTAAGAGCACTATGCTTAACGAAATTAAAGTCATACTAATACTGTAATAAAAAACTTCCTTTAATCTGAAATGCTTGGCTTTCTTTATACCTAACTGCCGCATACGACATGAGCACGGCTTGAGACACAGAGCTCCCTTAGGAGACTTAGTTTTCACAACTCCACTGGTTCATATTTCCAGCAGCATATATCTCCTGCACTGTGTCAACCACACCGGCAGCCAAAAGAAATTTACTACAAGTTGATCTATGCAGTTCAGAGATCAGGATTTTCATAAATTTTTCTTGGCTGCCAACACAATGCCCACAGCAGAATCTATGCACTAACTAGAGTCCAAGTACATTACTCTACATACTGTATTTGCATCAGGTCCAAGAAGCTTTTACTTGGCAATCTACAAACAACATCGTACAAAGTGACAGGTTTGTTTTTTTTCTTTTTATTGCCTGCAAAATTTGAATAACTTTTTGAATGCTGGAGAGTTAACAAAAAAAAAAAAAAGATGAATTCTTGAAGTTTTGGGTTTGTTTACCCAAAGCACAACTTCATGTATATACAAGTTACAAATATTCCACATGAATGTAAGTACTCTGTGGTAATAGTCCCCTTACATTTAAATGTAACTGTGCTCTAAAAACATCTATTACTTCTGCAATGGAGTTTCACTTGCTATTATTTATTGTATAGTCTTTGATGGAAGAACTGGTTTCTGCAGAATTTCAGTATGGTACAGTAGCTGTCTTGGTAAATTTGCTACAGAGGTAAAAAAATCATGCATTTTACTTTGTTTTCTATTTCTCTTGCAGATATGAATATGAAGATAAGAGTATCAAACTACCGTTACTGATCTCCAGTGTTTGTCTAAGGAGAACTTAAACTTAGCTGTTGCCAAATATTTTCTGCCACTGGAAGACACAGTTCTATGGTCAGATTTTAGCCAGTAATTGGTACATTAAGCATCATGTCTAATGTGCTTGAAATCTAAGCTCCCAAGAAATCCTTGTTTTCCCCAAGAGCTACTTCTAAATCTCGCTCTGTTTTAAAAAGCTGCACTTCTGTAAGTAGGTCAATCTTAAATTAATCTAGTTAAAAGTAGTGCACTCTCCATTCAAACTGGTTTAACACTACCTTAAATAGGCTTAGATGCATTCAGTAATTTCCCAGAAAAAATAACTGCTTTAAACAAGGTTTGAACTAACTTAAGTGCATGTAGCCAGACAAATGGGAAATCAATTTTGATAAACCAATGAAATTTTTGAAATAGAGGAAAGAGTTTATGCCTTAAGTTAGAGATGTTTACCTTCTGAGAGATAGATAGCAAAAATGTTTTCATACACTCTTAGGTGAAAAAAGGAAATATATAAGTTAAAAGGCCATAAAATATGACATGTATTAGTAATGGATTTTGCTTGCTATTAGAACATAGTGCATATATCTTCATCCATGATGGCCCCTTCTCTGAATGTCTTCATTTCTGCTTTCTCTGCCATAATTTTTAGGATTCTATTTGAGAGGTTTCCTATATTTAATAGGACTTATGTTTCTAATAAATCATGTAATAAATCTAGGGAAAAGAGATTGGTGGAAAATATGTAAGGCAATAGTGAAGAAGAAGAACAGATACATCTCAATCATTATTCCCAACTGATAGTAATAGTCTGTGTTTCATTCAATGTGCAGGTAGCAGTGACTATTAAATGCAAAATTCATCACAGTTCTTTATTTCTTTTCCTGCCACTATCGGCCAAAATGAAACTTTTGAGCATAGTCACTAATTCAGGAATCTGGCTTTGACGGGTTGGCGTTGCCAGGGAGTATTAGAATGTTAAACACACTTGATCCATGAAATGGCCCTTGGGGTTTGCCAACAAAACTAGTCAAGATACATAGATTTCTAAAGATGAGACACCTTTACTTGAGGTCACTGTTCAGAAGACTGTTTTCAGGCTCTTTATCTGTCCCTCTCTGGGGTCTTACTTCAGAAATGGTGAAGAGTCTGAGATCCATTTATCTTCTGAAACTGTCCACTTTTAAATTACTGAGAAAACTACAAACTAAACTGAAAATAGTTCTTGTCCTCTCCAAGGCCTTACAAGGGATTCCTCAAAAAAACCCAAACCAACCAAACAAAAAACCAAACAAGCAAATAACAATTCCTGTCCAAAATATAGCAGCTAATGATCCTATAATAAGGGACATATATCTACTTCATTACTTCAGAGGCAGCCCCCGCTGTGTAGACTGCATTTAGCAGCTCTTAGATCAAATGTTGCCTCCTCTTTTTCTCAAAGTGCTGTTATGGGATCATAGGCAACCTTCCGCCACAGGAATGAGGCAATGAAATAACATCTAGTGAGTACTGTATACATGTTTTGACTTCTTTCTAATTTGTACTTTCTGAAGTACACATAGGAAAACTGGCCTACTGATTTTTTTTTTTGTGATTTTATTACTATATGCTATTAACAAGGCAGAGTTGCAAGGTAAGTCCTGTTCCTAATTGCATCATTGTGGAAATAAACCTTCCATTTTTTCCAGTAGCAAACATCTAGGCTCAGCAGACATTATTAACAGCTTTCTAAAGGCTGTTGCTCAAAGTTAGAACAAAATATGGAGAGTATAAGAAGAAACAAATAATTGTCACTCTTCTGACAAGGAAAGCATCTTATCTACAAGACCTTGTGAATGGGTATGGCCTATCATGCTGCAGTAACATGGAGGACAGGGGAGGAGGAGGAGACTATAGGCTCTAAGGCTTAACAACTTCATAATGAAGCAGATCTTCCAGAAATCTAGCACACTACTTGTTCTACCAGAACCTGATACTACAGCTTCTAATTATATTGCAGTGCATCAAAAAATTTCAATGCTGCAGATTTAATAATGCACAGATGAAGATAATATGTGGGAGAGGCTAACAAGAGCCTGTTAAGGCTAACAAGAACACCACTTTCAGTTTTGGTACAGGAAGACAGGGCATAGGATAGGATTTTTCTGTTAGCTACTAGAAGAATTACAACAGAGACAGTCCCTATCCCCCCCCTGCTCCCTGGCAGTGACTTTGAATTTCATCACAGTGATTTGAAATATTGCAATTGAAAAAAATACTTCGAAAAAGATTTTGACAATACAATATCTCAGAAATATTGCCATTCTTAGCAAGAAGTCATTGTCCATTTCTGAATTTAGCTACATTATTCACTGTCCATAAATTTTCCATTCAAAAATGAGGTGATATATATCACCTAAATGTATTGGAGTACTGGGAACAATGAAATCTCTCCCTAGACTCAAGACTGGCATATTAAGATTTCTTTCTTTCCCTTTTTTTTCTCTCCACTTCTCTTTCTTTCCAGCACTTAAGTTCATATGAAAATAAAGATTTAATTTTTCTTTAATAAGTGCTGATTTTTCAGATAGCTACTTATGTAACTTGATTTTCATCTCCTGTTTATTCTTTTCTCTTTTTGCATCTTTAAGGGTACATATTGTGAAATGTTTTCCTGTGATATTCCTGTCCTTTTTGATTTGCTATTCCTGAGCAGTGTTTCACCTTCAATGTTTCTTTCCTCCATCCTCTTCTTCCACCACAGTTGTTAATTACCAGAATAATCTGAGTTTTAACTGAGATTGCCTAGGAGCACAAGGTACTTCACAAGATGCATGAAGAAAACATGTTGTCCCAAATAATTTACAAACCTAAGGCTCTCATCTCACCCTGCAGCCTGGATAGGCAGACCATAAAGGAAATGGGGTCGATTATGGGTGAAAAAGCCTACTGCCACAGAACAACTTGAAAAATAGATGTCCTAAAAGAACAAGTGGAACATGAAAGCTGACTGGAGGAAGGCTACAGTCTAATGCATACAAACACTTTGTCCAAAGTATTGGAAGACTACCATTTCCCTACCTTGCAAAAAAACCCAAATCACCTTTTATCCTCCCGTATATCCCTCCTTCCCTAGCAGAAGAAATTCTGTCCTTGTTTCCATTGACCCCCTGTGATGGCGAGTTTCTTGTCTTTTTTTTCTGGCCAATACTTCTGGCATCATCTGCAGCACTACGAAAAGAAATTCAGAGAAAAGACCTCTACAGCTCAGCTGTAGTTAAGGTACCAGCTGTGCTCTGCTTACAGGGTATTTTGAAAGCAAAGAAATACATCATTTTAGTGAGCCTGCAAGTGTTAAATTGTACAACAGGAGTTTTTTCCCTGAGCCACGGGCCCATTAGCCTTCACTCCTACAAGACCCTTATTCATTCTTCAGAATGAGGGAGGAGTCAAAGCACAGATCTCTTTCCCAGAACGTGATTGATAAGATAAGGCTGTGATCCACAAAAACATACCACTGAAGTGAGAACAAAGGAAAGTAGCACTGCACTGTGGAGATGATGTATTTCTACTGGAACTGCCCTTTCAGTCTATAACATTATTAAAACCAAGCAAAACACAAGAAAATCAAGCAAACGTGATACGAAAAAAAAACCCAAACACAAACCAAATACCAAACCTAACATACGAAGACACTGCAATTAACTACTCAGGATAAATTAACTTAGGAATTAACTATACTCAGAACACTGAATTTGTATATAATTCCTTATTCGGAATGAAAGTTATTTTTAAAAGGACAACAATTTATGAAAGCATTTCAAGTTGCCTGTCTTTTCTGAAGTAGACAGTATGCAAATCGTTTTCATTAGCAGAACAGTACGAGGTGGAAAATGAGGCTAGTACTTTCCAAGAGGATCTTATACTTGCATTTTTGCTGCTAAATAAACAAGTTGGTCCGTGTTTTCAAATCACTCTGGGACAGCAGAATAGGAATCAGAGAAAATCAGCCCTTTGGGGCAAGAGTTAATTTAAAAATAAAAATAAATCACCAAATCTTTTTCCCCTTCTATTGGATTTCTAATAACACTACATGAAGATGACTATGGGACTATTGGAGCAATGAGCCTTAAAAAAAATTACACTCACATGGGAAAAATGACTCATAGCCAAGATCATAAATATATTTTTCAACCTTCTGCTTTTCAGTGCTCTGAGACTGAGCTCAAGGTGATAGGCAGCCTAAGAGAGCTGTAAGTCTTTTCTTCCTGTCAATCCCAAATAGCATGCTCGTCTACTTTTTCCGCATGGAAATTTTTTCCAGTCACAAAAAAAAAAATCTGGACATCCCTTCAAGATTCCTAGACATAAGCTAATGCAGTAAGATCATCAGCAGAACTTGGCCTACCTGATAACTGGATGTCACCAATCAGACAAATAGGCACTCTGCATATACAGATCAACTGCATATACGTTGCTATTTCTAGAGTTACAATGACATAAGGCTTTTCTCTGGACAATAGCTATGACTTAAGATCCATGGTTCATACCATCTCAACAATGAAACTAGGAGTTGCCAAAATTCTGCAGAAATCTTGTGTTGGTAAGATATTTATATTACTTGTCATGTATCATGCACAAATTTTCCAGTCATAAAATATCCTGGGTTTTCTACATTGACTATTCCATTCTAACAGGAATATGTCTCCCTCATAATAGTACATATGAGCACACCAAAATACATAAGTTACTAAATTTGCAAAATAAATATTCAGTAACACCTATTAAACCTTCATGATATAGGTAGCAAAACTTTTTTATTATAAAAGTTTAATGTTCTAAGACACATAAAAGCATATTTTTAGCAATAGTCTCATTTTCCTTTCACTTGATTTTTCTTCCTTCAAAATATCTTAAATTTCATTAATACAACAAATAGCCTTTGAAAACTGCTCTACAAAACTCAACCACAACAAGGCATATAAAGACACGAGTGGCTTTTTGCATTCTGGAAATTGTTAGTTAGAGAAGGAGATAGCCAGAAGTTCGCACAGTTTCATCCAGACTGAAAGAATCCATATGTGAAACTGCTCCCAAAGAGTTATCACATTTTAAATTGACACCTTGACATCAATGTACACATGCCTGTAGATTTTCCTGAGTGCTTGAAGTAATAGCTCCAAAACCACAGAACATTATGTGCAGTGTTGGTCTCCCACTGAGAGAAAAACACCTTAATTTAGCCTCACCATGTTATGACTGACTATGTACCTGAACTGCACAAACAGAAGATTCCCACTGTTATTTATTTGAGCTAAACTTATGCAAAGGGCAAATATGAGCAGTGCAATACCACAGATTTTGCTCCAGTAAGAATCTAGGGCTTGGTCCACAAGAAATAAGCTCCTTGAACCCAGTCTGCTACTAAGGGTTTTCAGAGTGCAGTACGCTGCACTTGCTTCACTGACTCTGGCACAGCAGAAGTATTGCACCATTAGAACAGTCACAATACCATATTTATACTCCTGAAATATTAACTTAAAGCTTTGTTGCAAACTCCAGGCTACAAATACTGCAGTATAAAAAGCTCTGAATTTTACTTGGAAGATCTCAGGTGAGAAAGGGAAAGGAAAAGGATTAGATAGACCCTCTCATTGTTCACAAATTCAGTGCAACATTGAAATATGCAGTTCTACACTTCTTGTTGTCTTTTGTATGCCAGAAGCATCCTCTTTGTGCATCTGTGCATCCTCTTTTGTGCATCATTGTTTGCTGAAGAGACTCACTCAAACTCGATGTAACTGGTTTAGAGAGATTTACTAGGACAACTGAGGCTGCTTGGAACCAAAACCTGTCAAAGCATCAAACACACAATATGTCTACCCAAAACCTCTTCTTTGATGCTGTTTTGCAGAGATGCAAGGCTAGCTTTGAATTAGGTTTCCTAAATAATGGCAGTAATTTAGTCACATGAACTTGGAGCTCAGAAAGGGCCAGATTATAGTTCTGTGAAGAGTACCTTTAAAGAGTATCTTTAATCTTGATTTGATAAATTTTAAGTATGTCAACTGCACTATGCAGTCACTTATTTGACTATGGGAAATGTGCAACTTAATTAAGTCAGAATTATTGTTGGAATTAACAATTCCAAAAGATGTTCAAATGTTATTGGGAAACATGAACTCTGTTTTTGGAATGGCATCTTTAAGAGTTGACTTTAAATGTTGCCATTGCATCACCATAAAGAAAAACGGGAGAAGATTAGCTTTTATGTACATTAGTATCCACTGTATTGGTGGGTAGTCTCAGTTGTTCTTAACCTCTCTTATATCAATGCTAAAGAACATTCCACATTTTCCCTAAATATCTATATGGCAAAAAATTTCAAAATTAAAGTAGTTTACGTAAACACGCAACGTCACAATGTTTGAATGAACATAAAGTTTCCTAAGAAGAATTCAGCATTTTTCAAGAGAAACACATTTTCATACTGTAACTTACATTTAGACAGAAATTTTTCTGCCTCAGATTCTGATAGACCAATCAACTGAAGATGTTTCTGAAGTAATGTGAATTTAGGAAAGAAAACTATGTGACTGTAGGGACAGGGAAGCATGAAAAAGTTAGCTGAAAATTCATGCCATTTATTATTTTGTTTAAACCGAAATCTTGTCTTACCATCATGATTGGGATTTCCCAAAGTCCATGGCTCATCTGAGTCAAAATGAGTGTCTCCCCCAATCCCTGGCCCAGGGAAATATGCATGAGCCAAAAATCCTCCCTCCCCATCAAAGGGAGAACTGTCTCCATGAAAACCTGATGCAAAAATGATTGTAATATCCACGTCCCTCTTGCCATTTTCTAATTCAATATAAGGAACTTCTTCAAATGTTAGAGGAGTTACATTCTGCCACACATCGAAGGCACGGCGAATGGCTTTACGAGTTTCAGCATCGCCTACTTTTGGAGTGACGTTCTTTATGCTGAAAGAAACAAAGAAACATTAAATAGATTAAATTTGACAGAGTGATAAGTGACAGTGCTTACATATATTTTCCCCTAATTATTAAAAGCACTGTGCTTTTAATAAAACATGCTAGTCTGACATTATATCCTTTAAGAAGAGTATTTTTAAACAAGCTGGTGTGAAATTATTGTGTCAATCTGTGTAGCCCTTTACGCTAGAACTTATTATATGTTAGTTAGGTTACTCTCAGCAGTACAAAAATCTTATTTTTAGAAGATTAAAAATATTTTAAAATGAAAAATTCTTAACAGTGGGATAACCAGATTAATCAACCACTGACTGTTTACCTCCTGGACCACAATTAGAATCCATCACAGCTAAAGAACGGCATGTCATTTCTGATCAAAAGAAAAATGTTTCCAGTTAAATGAAATTTTAACCTCTTAGTGAGCCCATTAACGACAGCAGAGCTCCATACTGTGACCACCAACCAGTATTCACAAAACCTTGAAAACAGTTCTTATTGCATTTGTAACTGGATAGATAATTCCTTATCAGAAACAAAGCCTTTTTATTTCAATACAGGCTACGACGGCCTTTTATGATCTGATTACTTCTATAAATCTTGCATAAAACTGTAGAATTCACCAGAGAAATCATTTTATGGAAGACAACTGTGTGCTAATTCAGAAATATATCTTTAAACTGAAATTTCAGTCTCCGCTACTTCTTCAAATGACACACATAAGAGAAAGGCAAAAAACATCAGAATTACAGTTGAGTTCAGAGTCAAAGTTACTAGTAAATTATAGTGGAATCATCTTTAAAAAAAACCCTTTTAAAATTATTTTTATTATTGAATTCGAGAAAATAATGGCAATAATCAATTTCAGACCTGACCAATTTCCTCCATCATCTTTACTTGATTCATATGGCCAGCAAAAACTCTGTTAGGTTTGTCTCTGTTCTGAAACTGCTCCAATCATATTGTCTTTGTTCATTTGACATGTGCTTGACTGAAAGTCCAGCACAAATTTCAGAAATTACATAGTTCTAGAGTATATGTAAGATTTATGTAAGTTTGCACAGCACGGCATGTTAACGGAGAACAAAAATATTTTCGTGAACAAACCTGGAATGATTGATTTGTTTGGTGTATTATGCGTGCTTCATTATATGGTGTTGTAAGTTTATATAAATGGAAATAAATCCTCGAAGTCTAATTTTACAAATTTGACTTCATACACATAATACTTTGTTCATACACTCATGTAGAAAATATGAAGTTACCTATTTTGACTTCCACTCAAAAATATTCTTGTATTGAATCCAATAATGCTAGTCCAAACAAAGCATTCTTTCATTATAGCTAGTATGTATGTTCCAAAGAGATATCAAGACAGATTAGAAGATAGTATACTGTAGAGAATCCACTGCTTCCCTTGATCCAAAGGTGATTTAACCAGTCATTACATACTTGTGCCTATTCTCTCATTGGCCTGTCTTGTAACATTATTTCTTGCTCTGCCTTTCTCTTTCACATAGAGGAGCTTTAAGAACATTCCCCCCCCCTAAAAAAAGACATTCAAAAGCCATTTCTGCACATCAGTTATTACCTTTTTATTGTCTCTTTGAAATTAAAAGTTTGAACTCTTTAAATCTCTTATTATAAGACATTTTATCCAGTCTATTAAATATTTTCTGTGATTTTTATTGAACTCACTCCAATTTTACAATGTTCTCTTAAAACTGACTCTGAACTACAATGTACTGCTGTACTGATCTCACGGTCAGAGAGAAAAACTCCTCTGATTTGTAGGCATAGCCTTACCCTATATGATGTAAATGTCATATGATTCAAATTGCTTTGTATGATGTCCTTTCTTCATAGTGCTTTACTCATCAGTAATTTTATGATCAGTGTTGTGTTCATTTTCAGGTGATTAAAAAAATATTTGGTGCACAGGACCAACTATCAGTCCCTGCAGAACCCCTCTCTGAAAGCTCCCTCCTTTGTTAATTACTTTTTTGAGATGCTATGGTTAACAAGTTCGTAAACTACTCATCCCGTGCCCCTCGAGAAGGTACAGTATTTTACAACCAGGCACTAAATCATAACACCTCACAAAGGCACACTTACATAGCCACTACCAAAACCTTGACAACAGTTAACCTGTTGCTATGCTAAGAATACCACTTACAAAGCTGATGAATTTTCTCTTAGTCAGTCCTGCGGGTGCGCTCTCTAAAGCACGTAAATTGGCTCAAGCACAGCTCATTGAAGGATTAGAGCCTCTGTTATTTGCTACCTATAATGAATACAGCAAATGAATCAACAGGCTTTCATAGAAAATAGAGTATGTGTAGCAAAACTGGTATTTTGATGTAGGAAAAGTTCATGTGAAAGATACCGTTTAAATTTTTTTTAATATTTTGTATTTAGGAATCTTAGTAATGGGTCAAAGTCATGCTTTGGGGTTATGTAAACAGAGCAAAAGGACGGTCTTTTGCTTTCATATGTGATATGAGGAAATGGATAAAAACAGATTGGAATTTTGTATTCATAGTAAATTGATTAATTACTTGGTCTGAAAGGATTTGACTCACATTTTAAACCTTATCGCTTTACATTTTCTTGCTTTTTCAGCACACAGAATCTTTAGCCATTGATTACAAATGAAAATTTGAGCCATAGTTCTAGTTTCACATGTGTTAACTAGGGGTGATTACCTATGATGGGAGACCTTTTCCAGGGGATTCACCTATTGAATTACTTTTGAAACAGCATGCTACATGTCAAGATTGACTGTCAAGAAGAAAGATTTTTCAAAGCATACATTCTGTATTAAAACCAGACAGATTTCTGACTTCCAAAACAATCTTCTGGAGAGGGCGAGATTATATTGAAAAATGTAGCTTCTAAAAGAAATTAAATCAATCAGTAGTTATTCCAATATAAGTATTTCCAGAAAATTATCATCCATTTTAATGTGTTTAACACAAGCCATGTTCAGTCCTAAAAGGTCAAATTCCAATATTGTGTGTAACACGAATGTTGAAGTTGTCTATCTGGGAACTTTGCTTAGAATAATTCACCAATGTAGACATATGAAATCCAAGTTATTTTACATTTCTTTCATGGTGTTGATCTTATAACCTCCAAAAGGAAAGTACAGTATAAAGATGAATCCATACAGACAATGTATCAACTACCAGAGATAGATCTCTTAAAAGTCTTCAGTTCAGACATATCACTCTCTTCTCCTATTGTATTCGGCTATACATCTTAAAGCCAGCAATCACCTGAAATAGTGGCAATTGTCACTGGTACCAAAAAAAGAGGAACTGGGTAGTTTACACTCAACAGGTCCAGATAATGGAGCTCAAATAAAAATAAGTGGAGGACATGACAACTCAGAACCACTCCTATTGCAAGCTGGCTGCACAGCAAGACAAAGGCCATCACAATAGGAAAACAGTATTTCCTAAGTACTACTCTCCTAACCTCCAAGTCTAGTGATCATTTCACAGAAAAGATGTTCAATCAAGAGAGAAAGATCCAGTGCTGACCATGACCAGACCAGCCGTGCAACCTTATAAAGAGGCTGAAGAACATACTCACAATTACTTCCAAAAGGAAATAATTTTAGTAAGCAAAAGATGATCTATAAGATGAAATATCTACTTTGATTTTTACAAACTAGTAAACTGGGTGATGCTCTGTATAAATTTTGAAAGCTGTTATTCTTAGAGAACCACAGAAATGTATCAATTGAATACAGTATTTTGTGGTTATTACTGCTCTTTGATGAAAACATGGTTTTCAACCTGATAGCTACTTTAGGCATTATAGCTTTTAAATCCACGTCTTGCACAAGAAGAATAAGATTTCACCAGTGATATGGACTTTTCACACTGATTTGCTATTTCTACAGATGCCTGAAGAGTCTTTTTTTTGGAGACTGTTATCCTGAAATTCTGAGTCCTATTGATTTTAGAAAAGCTTTGGGTTTTCCTTCCCCTCCCCCTCCTTCCCCAAAATATCCTCAAAAAAAATTATCCTTGTTTCAGTGACACATTTTTGGCTGCAACAGCTTCAGTAGCCTTGCAAGGCTGTCAGGATATACCTCACTTGGCTGTGTAAAAGCAGTCATCTGAAATTTAAATACAGTATATTAAGTAGCACATATTTGCCATTGAATTTCAATATTTCCTTTTTTCCTTCCTGGGCTGTCATTAGAACAAATCATTATATGTTTCACATAAACTGCTCTGATTCTGTATATAAAATCAACTCTTCTGACCCAAGCTAGACCCGAGAGGTGGTTCAGCAAAGGCTAGACAAAGCTCGAAATGCATAAAGCTTATTATTACTGCTTACCTTAGCAGTAACGACCTCCACATGAGGAGCTGTAATAACTCAGTGACAGGCTTCTTCATGGCCTGTAGACTTTGATACTTCTGTTCTCCAGTGCATATAATAAATACTGTTTTTAAATTATTCTATGCTCATTTGTGCATTAAATCCAGAGTACAAAATCAATGATATCTTACTACCCTGTTGCGCTGATTAGACTGGATACTAACGAGTGCTTTTAGAATTATTAGGTAATTATAATGATGCAAGATGATATTTATTTTTTTTTAGAACATAAATATATCAATTAAATGTAAATGGTGAAAATGTAATTTCTCTCAAATATTCCAAGATTTTCTTGGAACAAAGTCACAAATTGGAAACCCCATTCTAAGAAAGAGAGGACACAGAAGATAAAAGAGCTGGAAATTCAACTGAGTAGGTAAAAAGATGCAGTCAGTAATCTGATTAAAGTAAGCCAATTATAGATCTGTGTTTGATATTAACCACCCAAGACAAAATGAATTAAAACATAGCTTAAATTTTAGTAACTTGTTGAAACTACCTTCTCATTGCCATTGCTGTAAATCAAATCTAAACTCAACCAAAGTTTTTCCTTTTTTTTTAAATCCCACTGTTATTTTTATTGAAATTAATAGATTACCTCTCATCAAAGGTATATTTCATTTTGTGCCATCATTTCTCTAGAGGTGCTTTCTATCAAGTTGCTTCATTAATCTCTCACTGATGTGGGGTTCTTAGCTTCAACTTGTTTCCAGTCTCACTTTGCTAACTCTTTGTAGCTGTAACCTAAAAATGTTTCTCGTGTAAAATGTGATCTTGGTTCATATAGCTCCTGCTCCAACTGATTAAACCCAAGTCAGAACTATTGCTTTTGATTTTCTTGTTCTGTGACCACATTAAAAGTCAACCTACTGCTGCCACGGTGGAAAGAATTTATAATTCTCTTGCCTCTTCGGTTTCATGGGTAATATTCTCCTCATAATTCATTAAAAGGAGATGAAAAGTGACAAAGATGAGATGTCCAAGATACAAAACCAAGATTAGCAAAATACTTGACAGATAAATGCTTTTATAGGAAAGATGTTCTAAGTAATCCCATAACATAATTTACTACTAATTAACTTAAAATTAATAAAATGCAACATAACCATTTACAATTATAGCATATTGATATTCAGATATTTAATTATTTCAGGATTGCTGACGTAGGTAAGTACTAAAGAAATAAGAACAGACATTCTACAATTTTCAAATTTTATATAAAAAAGACTGACACTAGAAATTAATGTAGTGCATATATTTTTGTTAATTAAACACATTTTTGTTAATTAAATTGGTGTTTTTTTGAAAAAAACCCAATAATAATTATTTCCCCTTATTTCTGCTTTTCATTTTTAATGGAAAGACAATATGCTTGTTTCTTGATGTTGAAATAGTATAGCCATATATTTAAAAACTAATGCAGTGTGAACATCATCACAATGCAAAGCTTGTGTTATCATTTCAATATGGACACAGAGCTGACCTTTTTTCATCCATGAGCAAACTGAAATCAAGGAAATCCAGAATATACTGAGTTTGTGACATCTATGATCAATAAGTTGTGCAATTCCTTGATTTAGGAAATATTTTCTAAATATTACTCTGTAGTAGTACACTCAAAATATTATTTTATTAAAAAAATCTTGTTGCTACTTTGAATCAACAGTACTTCCTAAGGTTTTTCTTAATTCAGTATTTTCTTGCTTTTCAGTGTGGCTTTTAAACACCCAAGAAAAATTCTCTTTCCATATTCCACACAATATGGATCATTCAGCCCACAGAAATAGCATAGTCTATTGTTAACAATCCAGATATGACTTTTCATTGCATACTGAAGCTCCCAGCCAGCATTAATTCATTTAGTTGGGCAGCATAAAGTTAGTCCAAATCTTTCATCTTCTGTCAGTTTTTGGAGATCTGAAATCCACGATGTATCCAACTTGTTGAGAAAGGAAAAATACATTAATCTAGGGCTTGACTCAGTGTCCACTGAAGTCGAGAAAAAGATTAAATTAATTCTAGTTGGTTTGGGACGAAGCCATTATCCATCTACAGTTAAGTTTCCTCCACCAATTAAATTATTACGTATTATTTAACAACCAAATTGTTGGGTTTTTTTCTTCCTCAAGACAGAAAAACAAAGCAGAATAACTTATAAATTATTTTATTTTATTTTAAATTGTTATGAGTTCTAAGTAATGGTTGTAATTCAAGGCAAAGCTTGGCTTTTTAGAGAGCATTCTCCAAATTTATTTGCAAAAGTGTTCTGCATACTGAATAATCTGATAAATTGACCAATGACTGACTGCTGGAGTTAAAATTACAAATAGTATGCCCAGAGTTCTGATAAGAAGAACTTTCTATTCAATAATTCTCTGTCTAAAAAGGATGTAAAAACATTTATGTTCTATTTTTACAAAGCTGATTGCTTTATTGATTCACATTGTTGCTCCTTCTTTAAAGTACTGCATGATTTACTTCCCTAGAAAAAGAGAAGGTGATGGTTTTTTGAGAGTCTCATGAGTGCCTTTGCAAACATCCCCTTATGTTTAAAAAAAGTTTATACTCTTCTGGCTGGTAAAAAGGTTCAAATAATCACTTTCTGTTTCTCTCTTTGTAAAAGTCATGTTAGTATACAATGTAAGTACTAATACTGTTTACAAGGTATACTGACATGAAGTATACCAGGCAGAAAAGATACAGTAAGTAATATGGCTGTGTAACTTCATTAGAAACAGAAATTCTAACAAACACCTTATTTACCAGTTCAAATAAGCGGAAAGCTGCATTCCCTGAGGAAGAGAAAGTATAATTAATGCAGTACAATGCCCATTCCATGCTGATGTTCCCAATACTGGAAATCTGAATTTTTATACTGTCTGCACACACAATATTTTCTAGGAGTAATTATCACTGAAGTCCAAAATATAATATGTAGCCAAAAAGGATGTAATTAATGTAAATTATAATAGCAAGTCACTTCTTTGAAGCACCGTCTTGAAATTTTGGGGAACTGTTTCAGCTTGAAAAATTACGAATTGAAAATACGGAAATGTACAAAAAAATATTATGTCACATGTACCTGTTTTGATCCTCTCACCCATGATTACAGGGACAATCTAAGAGGAAATATATTCTGAACAATATTAATTAATTTAAATTTAACAGGTGCCAGGAGCAATTCTTGGGGGAAAAAATAAGTGACAGACAGAAAATGCTAGAGTATAAATATAAGTAGACACAGTTTAAAACGCATTTATATGTGATCTCAATTCTATTTTTCCATTAATAATGTCTTGCTGTTTTGCCTGAAGTGATAATTATTTCACTTAAATAGAGCATCTGAAGATATACTCTAAGACCAAGTAGCCAGAGAGATAGTAAATGGTAAATGTGGCTTTTGGTCTTTTTCAAAGGGCTCTCTTCAGCACTGGAAATGTACCTATTTGAAAATTATGCATCCAAAGAAGAAGTCTGCATCTGTGGATTTCACAGAGCCCAACAAGAGTTTATACGTTTACAGTATTACATTGAATATTTTCTTGAAATAACAACAAAGAAACAAATTCGAAAAGCTTTCCTTATGCTATTCCAATCAAAATCCTTGGCAAAAAAATCACCAAATATTTCAGGAAAACCCATCAACTGCTGTTAAGGTCAACATTCTGCTTATCTGTTGGTGTTTTTTTAACATAATGGGTATGTCCACAAAATACTTCTTTTTTGCTATTCTTCCTGTTCAGAAAAACTGGTGAGTGCAGTCATAAGATAACTGTGATGGATACAATCTTTTTTTATTGTTTCTTCTGTGTTTCTGTTCTATGGAGGAGGTAAGAGGGTTTGGTTTTGGGGGTGGTTTTTGTAGGGTTTTGTTTTTGTTTTCCAGAAAAGTGGAAGAGGTAGCAAACACTGAAATGAGGGACAAATCGCTTTTTCTTTGGAGCAATTACTAAGCTTGCTTAGCAGGCACACTTCTGACTACAAGGTTTGACTTGCCAGGAAGACACAGAATGCAGCTGGAAAACTGCAGGTTGTAAAGAGACTGAGAAATGGCACTGAGAAAAATGGAGCAGCCAAGTGATGCTAGAGATATGATCAAAAGTTTAGGGAACAAAGCAACTTAAAATGTCATTCAGTTAACTGGTATTGAGCCTGTAAGCAGGGAATTGCTGGGAACAACAAAGTAGGTGAGGAATTTTGGGGTTTTTTTTGTTGTACTTATTTGCTCTGAGTTATTTTTTAAGTCAGAAAGATTAATATTTTTTTTTAATCTAATAAAATTTGGGGTTTCTACTTTAAATGTCTTTTGGTCTGTAATTCACTATAAAAAATGTTGTAGGCTTATTCTCTTCAAAGCTCTGGTTGACTGGAGGCCTTGTCAAAGTGAGAGAGTGAACATTTTAGAGGAGGGAAGGCAGGAGGTAAAGAATTGCTATAAATTCTTCAAAGTGAGAAAGATTACTAGATAGTTGCCACATAGTTTAATACTGGGCACCCTTGTTTGTCATTATGATTAATGGCTTGGGTGACAGTACAGAAGATATACAAGTGGTAGGATTTAGACTGTTGAAAAAAATCCTGTAATGAAATAGAGAATCTCACTCTGTACAAATCTGAGTGATAGAAAAACACACGTTTGTAGGTGACCACGGATGCCGTGTCATATGTGTGCACACACACCTCATTTAAATTTTAAAATGTAGATAAATGGAAAGTGCTGTAGGTGGGCATTTTTATTCTAAGCAACTATACATTACATTTACATTAACAATAAAGGACTCCAGCCAATGCAACATACTAATCTCAAGGCAGTCAGATCTCTATTGCTTGAAGTTATATCAGTGTGTAATATCTTATTCTGAATGTCTTATGTCTGAATTCTCCAGTTCAGAAATAAGCCATAGTATTGACGCAGAGTCGCTAATAAAATTATCTCTTCACTGTGGTATGAAGAACAGTCTATATGACCATTACAGCTTATGGACTTATAATTTAATACTTATATGGGTTCACAAATAATGGCATCAGTTAGCAAATTTGAAAACTATTTTATCCCTCAGAACTCGCCCTTGTTAGATATTACAGCAATCCCAATGAGGCTGTGTAAATTTTCAAACAGGCTTTATCGGAATCCTTGGTTTGCTGAAAAATTATGGATTTTATATTATATGCATGACACATTCTTTGGTTGACAGAGCTCTAGCAAGTGCGCACTTTGGATCTAACTTTCCCTGCAAAGATCAGTGTTGACAGTAGGCAACGTACTGTGTAAACTACATGCTGGACTCGAGTTATACAAACGTACACCCCCGCAGATACCCCTATGCCCATCATCACATAGGTAGGAAATGGTTGGGTCAACGACTGACCAAATTATAATCAAATTAATCTGTACTTGGAACAGACCTGTAGGCACCTCCATTTTGCAGAGACTGACTTCTCTCAATAACCTATTTTAAATACTTAAATTGGAGATCTGAGTTTCATTACAGCGCTCCTAGTTTCAGAGCAAAGTTCCCTGGGAAGTTGCCAAGAGGGTTGAAAGGTAAGGTTAAGGACATATTGGGTGTTAAATCGATGCTGAAACCTTCAGAGAATTCACCAGTTACTAAATGCACACAGTTTTAATCCAAGAAAATAATTTGGTACTTACGTAACACATACATACTTATCCAAGAGGTATCCAAATCAGCTTTTTTTATATCACATATTAATAATAAAATTCTCAAAATATTGAAACATATGTATTTACTTTAAACTAAAAGTCAGCACTACTAGTGACATTTATATATCTACATGAATATCTTTGGTACCTGTAAGTGATATGTTTGTGTTGCCATTTCTGTCCTGTTAACGCGTAGCGTTTCCGACGAATGTTAAATTTGGAGCTACCTCTTGTTTGGTCAGGCACACCACATCGAGGCTTCTTCATCCAGCTGCAAGGAACAGCAGCACATAGTTAAAGCAACATGAAAGAAAAATCATAACCACTGCACCAAACAGATAAAAACATCATACTTTTTTTGAAGTTACAGTATTATCAATTTCGTGTCTACATGCAACCATGACTAACAAAAGGAACAGTTATCTTGTCACCAGATATACAGTTTGTGGAACTTCCTTGCATCCCATGACATTCAGAAACCAATTTCTTTGCTGTTATTTTTCCTGGTTTTCTTTTGTTACAACCTCTGAACAAAGACTTCACAACTGGACAAGTCTTCCACAGTCAATAATTAATTCCGATTCATTCCAGGTAATTATGATCTGTATTAGTAGCTTGCTTGCTGAAGGAGAAGCTAAAGTATATACACAAAGATTTAGTCAAATCACTAGTTCCTAAATTATTTTTTGTATTCTGTGATCCTTCTCTTTTGTCTCATTATCATGATATTTAAACAAGCCTTGAGTGCTTTTAGTCAAAGAGCCCAGCCAACTGCCAGATTTTTTTTTTAATTCAAGATACAGAAAATGCTAACTTTATGATACTATTAAGCTCTTCTATCTTACTCTCTTTCCACACAATGAAGAGTATCTGATTGCAAGTCTAAGCTCCTCGTGGAGATATTTAACTCGAGAATTCTGCTTAAGAATACTTAATGCACTGCACAAAATCAGGCTGAAAATGTCTAAATCGCAAACAACAAAAATGACCATTGCAGCAGCATCAGGCTTTCCACATTTTTACAGCAGTCTTCAATATTTCAATGTTTTCCAATATTTCAAAAACTTCAAATTTGTCAGCTTTCCAAATATGTCAAAAGTAGGATGATATCTAATTCAAAAGCACGAGTTCAACAACAGTATCATTGAACTGTTTCTCACTTGTAGTGTAAGGGGTTATTTAGTTTGAGTAAAAGTGAACAAAACTCAGCTGAAGTTATTCTGAGCTGAATAGCTGCAGAACAATTTACCTTCAGTAGGATTAAAGACATTCACTGCATAAGTAAAAGACTTTTCCAGTTCATTTGACTTTATTTCTATCATGCCAAATAATTACTGATGTAAAAACTATGGCATTCTGATGGTATTTACCACAAAAGTAGTCATACCCTATATTCAGGCTTGCATGAATGAATTTCTGACCATTAAACTGGCATTTAAGCATTGTTTCATAAATAAATATACACATAACAGCTGTTTGTATGTATGACTGGATGACAGAAAAGTCATTTGAAATGTCATCTCAGAATGTAGACTCCTTTTAAACATGTGCAGGTAACAAAAACTCAAAAAAACAACCAGCCAAACATCTTTCATCTTTTCCAGTAGATATTCTTAGTTCAATATATGCAAAAGGAAAAAAACCATCTTGTTTTGTTCAAAAGAAGACATGGAATATTTGCAGTGCAAAGGAGTACTCTCTGTGTGCGTGTGTGTGTGTGTGTGTGTGTGTGTGTGTGTAAAAAAGCCTGCACAATCTAATGAAATTATTGATTTTTCAGTTGTGTACTCAAGGAATGAGATGTGCATTGTAAGTTTTACACCTACTAATACAAAAGAAACCATATTGCATACTGAACGAATTTTTAGAAATGGCCTAATCCAGTCAAAATCAGCCACACTCATTTTGATAAATCTGTGTGAAGAGGTTTAAAAGTACAGCCAGACTTATAACACTTCATATATGCTGTAGCGATGGATATATAGCAAACTATTGTTTAAATGCACAAGTAGGAGTTAAGCTCACCAGCCTGTGGGAAAATACAACATTTTAGTGATAACACCAAGATGGCGCTGCACCCCACTTGCACTGATAAAGACTATAGAAGTGCCAGCAAAAACTTTGATGGGTGACACATCCGTCAAGCAGTACAAGCGGGGAAGCCAAAACTTCTGAATTTGCCTGAACTGAAGACACTGAGCTCATAGTTACCTGTTTCAAATAAGAAATGCAGGATGATTTGCTCTATTTTCTGGTCAGAATAATTACAAACTATGCGTGGAACATAAAGCAGTTGATTATTATTTGTATTTGCAAGGAAGACAATCATCTTTCCCTAGTGTCTGCAAAGACAATACCACAAAATCTAAAAAATTTTGCCCCACTAGTATTTGCTGAAACACCCCGCAACTTTCCTTCAGGTTCTTCTATTTTTTTTAAAAGTATCAGTTCAACTAAGTAGACATTAGTGATTTCTGGGATGAAATTGAAAAGTTTATTTTGTTTTAATAATAAAAGAAAAAGAAGGAAACAGGCAGATCTTTGTTACAGACCAAAGGGCAGTTCTATTGCTCTTAGTAAAGCGATATCATATTTACACTTCAGCAAATGAGATTAGAATTGGCTCAGACCTCAGAAAACTTTTAGACATGTTGTCAGCAATACTTCTTCGCAGTGCATGTTAGATCAGCATGCAGTTACCATGCATTTTAATGACAGGTTATATTTAAATTATGTTGTTGAAACTCCACACACACATTGCAGAAAAGGACATATACGTAACAAAAGATCAGTGTTCTCACCTTAAGGTGATATCACTACATCAAAAGAAAGAAGCAAGGAATAAAGCAAAAACAACTATTATATTTTGTTAGAAACGCTGTACAAAAAATGTTAGGGTCTTGTATAAAATCTATAATGTATCACTTAAACTTGTATTGTTTCAAGGTCAATGACTTTAAACCAATTGAATTAAGCCTCCTCCCCCCAAAAAAAGTTTCAATTATTTAGCTTCACTGATGGAGACCTATCGCAATAACAGGGTTTTCTCACTGGCAAGCCAGGGGCACATAAGTGTAAATATTCCAAGTTCTGAATTTAAAAATTAATCTTCAAAGCTGTTATTGAAATAATCTCTCATGTTATGTCAAAGGTTCAATATTCTTACAGAAAATAATGTTAGCATAAAATGTTTTACACTTAAGATTTAATACAAAAAGTCAAGAACAGTAGGTAGCATGGATTCAAAACTCGACATTGTATTATCTTACTAGAACTACTGACAATCCATTTTTAGCAAAACAAAACATAGCCCAAAATAACACGTTATGAAATTTGAGCAGTCACAATTTGTTCTTGCATTGATTCTGAAGTGCTATGTACCTATCAAGAACATTATTCTTGTATCCTTATTGGTTTGGATGGGCAGGGGATGTTCCATGTTGTCATGCTGTCTGGCCCACTAATGTTCTTCCTGTTCTTACATAAGTACTGGGACTGTGTGTGTGGACACACAATATAAATCCCAACATCAATCATTTGGTTGACTAACTTTCAGGAAATTCTCTTCACATAAAATTTAACGAAAGATGCAATTTATAGCTGAAGAGTTGGACTATCATCAAAACTATCACCTAGATCTTAGCTGAGCTACGTTTAGCAGTCAGAATTTTTAACAAATTATTATATGGTTAGTATTGGAGTTCGGTATTTTCTAGCACAGCAGAGAGGCAAAATGTTAACAACTTCTGGCACAGAAATTTTCTCTTTTTTTTTTTCTGTAATACGCTATAAATATTTTTTTAATCAGTAATTATTCTCACACTGACTGGAGGAAGACTTCTGTCAGTAGTAATCATTAATGCTCAAGACATTTGGGGATACTTGGTGTGTAATATGCTCTTCCATCTGGGGGGGGAATTGACAAATAAAACATTAATTTCTATTTTTTTCCAAATATAGCTGCTTTTAACATAATATGATCAAGGTCTTCCATGTTCTTGATTGCTTGTTGGAGTTTACTTTTTTTTTTAAATAATTGTTTTTCATTTTAAAAAGGTGCATACTGGTAATGACTTTGCCTCTTTTGCACATTTGTTTCTGAACTTGTACAAATCCTTTATGCAGCAGCCCCTCAAAATTAATATTTTATCAGTACCCAATAAAGAGGCTTAATTGTGACTAATGTACTCTGTCTGTAGACTATGTGACATCAAATTCCTCTCTTAGCTCCATTAGTTTGAATCTTGAGGAGCTATATATGTCAAGAGAATTAAAATAGTTTAGACTCACAAAATCTGAAAAGATTAAAATAAAAATATGCAGCAAATCTGTAATGCTCTTCTAGTAGAGAGAGAGCTGAAACTGAACTTCTCATAACAAAAGACAGTTGTCCAACCATATTTTGTTCTTTGGGGGTTAAGAGGAAGAATCTTGTTCTGCCTCCTCACTTTCTTAAGCCTTCTGGAAAAAATTTTGGTTTAACACAGAATCAAAACATTAACAAAATCTACCTTTGGTTAAATGCCCCCCTCGTTTTTCCCTAATCAAAACTGTTGCTTAGGCCGTATAATGGTTTTTTTTTTGTTGTTGTTGTTTGGGTTTGGGGTTTTTTTGGCAAAGTTATAGCAAAAAAGGAAAATAAAAGGGAGAGTGCAGCTTGACTTAGTGCAATTTGACTTGGTAGCTGGAAAAACAACAGACATTCATTTAAGAAAACTACTGAATGGTACACTTAAACTTGTTGTGAGGAGAGACAGGCATGTTTTCTTAACATCTTTACTCTTCCCTACTGTACTCTGCTATTACAAGACTTAACTGAAACTCCTCTAAGTAATAGGAAGCAGTCAGAGAGTGATGTAAGATACTGTATTTCTGCCCTGGTACTGATGAAGATGTGTCTGCAAGGCTTCTCATTGAATGTTTCCTGAGGGTACAAGACCTTAGGTATAGCTTTTGTACAAAAAACATTAAAACATTAAAAAAAAAATATCAAAATTTGTCATTCACTCTTAATCTCTGAATGATTATTAATATATAAAAAACAGAGACCACACACAAATATGATTACACCTTGATTATGAACCTTATAGTAAACTTGGTTAGAAGCTCATCTGAGAATTAAAATAAGCACATTTGCCATTTATTTATAAAGGATGACATTAAAATAAAATAAATGCTTTGTTACTGCTGCATAGATATAGTCAGCATCCTATACACAACCATTCTATCTGTATACCAAGAAATTTGTAATGTACTCCTTTAAACTGCAAAACACGTTTTGGAAATAAACACGTATAGCAGTTTTAAGAAAAGACAACAACTAGTCTTCTTCTATTTAGTAAGTTTGGTTTCAGGGTGTGAAAGACCAGGATGACAACAGCAGGTTCATTTTCAGTAGTCTCCTTTCTAATGAGCCATTGACTGTGTTTGTTAATATATAAACGAATCACAGAAAATACTGTGGCATCCCATGTTGATGGCAAATGTCAGGCACTATTTTCATCGGTTTTGCCATTGTCATGATATTTGTGTTCATAGAACCATACAACAGTTTGGGTTGGAAGGGACCTTGAAGATCATCTAATTCAACCCCCCTGCCATGGCCAGGGACACCTTCCACTAGACCAGGTTGCTCAAAGCACCATCCAACATGGCCTTGAACACTTCCAGGGATGGAGCACCAACAGCTTCTCTGGGCAACCTGTTCCAGTGTCTCACCACCCTCACAGTAAAGAATTTCTTCGTAATACCTAATCTAAATCTACCCTCTTTCAGTTTAAAACTGTTACCCTCATCCTATCACTACACTTCTTGATAAAGAGTACCTCTCCATCTTTCTTGTAGGCCCCCTTAAAGTACTGGAAGGTTGCTGTAAGATCTCCCTGGAGCCTTCGCCTTTCCAGGCTGAACAATCCCGACTCTCTCAGCCTGTCTTCATAGGAGAGGTTCTCCAGCCTTCTGATCATCTTCATGGCCCTCCTCTGGACT
The DNA here is from genome assembly GCA_008711295.1 of Anarhynchus alexandrinus. NCBI lineage: Eukaryota > Metazoa > Chordata > Aves > Charadriiformes > Charadriidae > Anarhynchus > Anarhynchus alexandrinus. The sequence goes on along the minus strand of VUYV01000078.1, from coordinate 2,495,105 downwards.
CAATCCAACATGTCCACATCCTTCTTATGTTAGCAGCCCCAGAGCTGGATGCAGTAGACCAGGTGGGGTCTCACAAGAGCGGAATAGAGGGGCAGAATTGTCTCCCTCGAACTGGTGGCCACACTTCTTTTGATGCAGCCCAGGATATGACCGCCTTTCTGGGCTTAAACACAGATTGCAGTCTCATGTTGAGTTTCTCCTCCACCAACACCCCAAGTTCTTCTCCTCAGGGCTGCTCGCAATCCATTCTCCACCCAGCCTACATATGTGCTTGGGATTGCTCCAACCCATGTGCAGAACCTTGCACTTGGCCTTGTTGAACTTCATGAAGTTTGCACAGGCCCAGCTCTCAAGTCTGTCAAGGTCCTCTTTGGATGGCATCCCTTCCATCCAGAGTGTTGACTGCACCATACAGCTTGATGTCATCAGTAAACTCGTCACTGGTCTCCACTGCACATCGATGTATTGACCACAACTATTTTGCTTGTGACCGTCCAACCAATTCCTTATGCACTGAGTGGTCCATCCATCAAATCCATGTCTTTCCAATTTAGAGACAAGGATGTCGTGCGGGAAAGTGTCAAACGCTTTGCAAAAGTCCAGGTAGATGATACCAGTTGCTCCTCCTTTATCCACCAATGCTGTAACGCCGTTGTAGAAGGCCACCAAATTTGTCAGGCACGATTTGTCCTTACTGAAGCCATGTTGGCTGTCACTGATCTTCTCCTTATTTTACATGTGCTTTAGTATACTTTCCAGGAGGATCAGCTCCATGATCCTGCCAGGCAATGACTGGCCCTGGTTTAGAACATCCCTCATATTTTTACACCATTATAATGATGTCTCTATCTACCACTCATTCTTCCTTATCCCCAGCAATAAGCATGCATCACGATTTTCAAACCACTTGGGAAACCAATTAAAAAATATAGCAAAACCAAGTAAATGGTGAGTAGTAGGGGGAAGATGAACACTGTTCATATTTATGCATACCAAAATACTCATTGAGGGATTATCTTTTATTCAGAGCAACAAAATCCCCCCAGGAGACTTTTGATGATGATGCTGCAGGACATTATTTCTCTGTTAATATCCCCAAAGTTTGTTCCTATCAAGTTACTGCTGTAACTTCTTTTAATTGTTTGTCCTTCTGAAGAAAAAGAGGCACGTGTATTCTCAAGACATGCTAGAGAAGCAGGTAAATCCTCATGCACAAAGTGAGAACATATTGTTTTTATGAGGTTCCTGCTGTACTCTTCATTCTTAATCCCAGCATTATATGTGATTATAACATATTAATCACAAGAAGTAAATGGTAAACTGTCATATATTTCTGGCCAAAAGTGAGTATATATACTTTCTGTGTAGACGAAAGGGAAAATTATTTCAAACATTTACAAAATACTGCCATAAATGAACAATTGGGGAAAAAAAAAAGTATCCTTTGTTTTATAGTCATATCTCCCAAGAATATTCAGTGGTGTTAATTGATGGTAACTTGAGGCCATAGTTTATTTTAATGAGTTTATTTTTTTTTTCTCAACACCAATGCAAATGTGACAAGTCTAAAAATCAGTTCTGTTCCCAACTTGACTCAAGTTAACCCAACTCCAAATGTGTAAGTAAATGCAGCATTCATCCAGCATGAGTTATACATATCTAAGGATTACCATGCTTTAATACATCTTTCTGGGTAGAACAAAATCATGCATCAAAAGGTTTGGAAGACTCAGTATCCATCAGATTGTAAAATTAATATTTTGGACTGCTGCATAGATGGATTCCTTTGTCTCTTACATAGCAGAAGCGAAGACACCCTTGCTGACATTCTGGCCAACAAGCCCAATTTAGCAAACATAAACCACTTCCCTTTGCAATTAAAGTTTTGTTTTGTTTTGTTTTGTTTCAGCTCACTAGCTGATACTCTAAACTAAGAGATGGTCTCCGCTTTTCCTTAGGTTACCGCTTTCTAACTTCCCCGTACAGCTAACTGTGAACAGATTATTTTCCTTTTAGTGAAATATATTGCCTCTTACAAAGCTGCCACTAATGTGTCTTTAAAAAGCTACTGTGACAGATATAGCAGAATTCTCCCCTTGAGGATCAGTCGTTGAAGCTCTATAAAGCGCGTAGTCTCTCTGCCCTGCAGATTGGATCATAAACATACTTTTGAGTGTGGCTCTCTCACAAGGCGTTTACTGCTACTGCACTGCATGTTCTAAGATCCTTTAAACTCCTAAACTGAGGGATGTGTGATCAACTCACCTCCCCTTAGGGCAGCCCTAAAATCTGCTTTGCTTTATTGCTTTTCAATGCAATAATGCATGTGCCAGTGGAATAAAATGATTTTTCCAATCCTGTCAGCATTTTGGGTAGCCTCCTCCCTAAACTCTAAATGATAGAAAAATCATTCACGTCAGCTACTTTACCAAAAAGAATAATGAAACCCCACATTTGGTTGGGGCTGGAAAATGGCAAATGAAGGAGGATTATTTTCCCCGCCCCAAAAAAAGCATTTTAGAAAAGCAGTAGAAACATATTTCAGTAAAGTAAATGTTGGATATGTAGTGACAGTACTATTTTGGTATTGTTTAAGCAAAGTAACTTTTTCTAACATCACAAGATAAACTTTATTGAATTTTAACTGGAATGAGTCCAACAAGCACTTCAAATCTTAATCCCAAATAAGTTTTCTTAATTGCGTGCAATTTTTATTTTTATTTTTTAATTTTACTAGCACATTTTAAAAAATTGGCATAGTATAGAGTTGTTTGGAAGTGTCTTTTAACAGCTCTGTTTCACAAAGTTTCTCTGTGTTCGGTCTGTCAGTAAAATCAGACGCTGCCGGCCTTACACAACTTCAGCATTGCAAAGGGCATGCAATACCAATCCAATTTTACTGCATGTTAAAATGACCACACCTGGTCTTTTGTTACTGGAAACCATTAAATAAATGGACCAGTGGAGTGTGTTAATTTTTTTTTTCAATGTGGATAAGGAAATTTACACTAAAGATTTTCCAGTAAGAAAAGACTCTTTCCACTGTGAAACATTTCCTCTATTTTTGCCAATTTTGAATAGGTTTCTCCACTTCCACATCGATAACCTTTTGGCCCTCTCTTTAGTTAACCTTGGAACATTTTCCTTACAGTCACCTGCCCAAAGGCAGACAACAGTTAGGCAGGTGACTACCTGCTACCATGAAATACAGATGATGAAGGAAAAAAAAAAGGCAAGGAGAGAGAGAAACATTTTAACTCCCCATCCGAAGCTGCAACGCTATTTGGCTCTCACGGTCACCCTGCTTCATGTGTTATAAAGTTTTTCCAGTTCTATTTTACCCTGCTTGAAACAGAAAAGTCAAGAGCAGTTCAGTACTGGTTACTTACTCAATTGTGTTCCTGTCCACTTTTCCTGTCATATTAATGCCATAGAACTGCTGCATGGCAGCTATAGCTGATTGCATGGTTTCTGCAGAGCGCAACACCGACATTCGGGGGTCAGTTGGTGGAAGGTAGCCATACTTTTGTAACCATACCTGCAATGACAAGTGCAGTGGCTATTAAATAGAAATTAGAGGTAAGTAAAATGCTCCCTAGTAATTAGTTTTGTACCGTATATAATGAAGCTTCTAATTCACCAAGCATAAATCCTGTTAGTTTGGGTTTTGGGTTTTATTTGCAGAGAAGAAATTCTTTGGGGCTTTTGTTTCATCTTCTTTATTAAAGATTCTGCTGTTTTAAGACTTACAGTGTTTTCTACCCAGGAGCCAGCTCTCTTTATTATCTGAAACTGCCTGCTTCAATTATTTATTTAATGTATTTGTTTATTTGAAGTTACAACTTAAGCACCTAACCATGGCTCTAGGCACTTCAAGAAATTTTTAAAGCAGACAAAATATAAAATCTACAATATATGCCACATATAATTGACTGTCCACAGGGTACATAATAATATTCACCACCTACAATAATAAATCCACAATAGCTCTCACACAGTTACACTATATTGTTATCATCTCTCAAAGAATATGAAAGAGAGGGTGGGGAGACATTCAGCTTTCCGAGAAGAGTATCAAAATCACATACTTATAGGCAAAGCAGGTGGTCAGGAGATAGTGAAGTAGCAGAGTCTGTCCCCACTTATAGTAAATTCCCTGATAAGAGGATCTTCCCTTTTAAATCAAGATGGATTTAATGCCAACTGTTTTTGCTCTTAATTGTGTAGAAGTGAGAGGGAGAAGGCATGGTCAAATAACTGAAAGCTTTATGGATTAAAGCCAGTACCTTAAGAACACCTGGAAAAACCCTCTGAAACATGCTGTCCTCTTGAGGCAATGTTTCATAAACAAGTAGCTGCGATTATCTTAATGTTTCTAAGCATTCTCAAAATACAAAGCACAGTGTGAGAATTTGGAGGCAACTAAAGCACTGATACATCTTTAAAAATGCCTTAGCTTCTCATCTAAGGACTGAAACTACTCACTAGAATGAAAGGTATTGCCAATCTACAAGACACAGATAAATTGTGTTGCTGTAGCTTCACTCTCCCCAGTAACAAAGTACTTGTGACCTCATAAACGTGATCTTCTTTTCTTTAAAAAAAATGAATTAATAGATAAAAAAATAAAATAAAAAAAATGGCTCAGCTACCTCTTTCAAACGTATAACATCCCAGTTCATGGATTCTGAATCATTACATTAATGAAATCTATACACCCACTCTCCCCTTATAGTGTGTTATGGGCTCCGTCTGCCTCATACAACACTTCTGGGTTTTTTATCTGTTTGTACACACTGTTTATACGCAGCCTAACACCAAACTGCAATTTTCAGCCTTAAGTTAGCTTGCAGAGTCCACCCGATTCAGTTCCGTAGCAGGTTAACCATGTCAGTGGTGCACTCGTTTTTGGACCCAGTGAAGAAAGTCAAGATGGATGAACTCCCTGCTATGGTTCGCTTTAGTAACACTGAACACGTATTATAGGTGAACACCGGCTCAGTGTAACCAAAAGATCAAACTGGCACTAAAAATAGGGGAAATCTTCAGGTTATGAGTTCAGATATTTCGTATTGAAACAGGTTTATCTTCCCATAGCGCAGTTCAAACACAATCTCAACAATGTTTGTGAGCTCCACACAACAGGGAGATACAGTACAGACAGGACTAAGATCCAGCCTAACCTCTTTCACCTTCACACTATCTCTATACACAGGAGCTGTTCAGAATAAGAACAAAATATTGTTTAAGGGATAGGAAGTTGCTCTTATTTCCAGTATAAATGAATTGCTACAATCAGTACCTACATCCAACTTTACGTACTCCTGACTTCCTACACTTTCAGCTTCAAGGGTGAACTTGTGAACACTAAGTTTGTGCTAGATTTGGGTAATCACACAAATAATTTAGGGTTTTTTGTTGCTTTGTACAGGAAGACTATTTTTCCTTCCATTATTGGAAGGTAGCTCTGAAAGACCAGCTAGAGCTGGAAGGTTGGCAAGAGCAATGCAATACATGGAAACAAGACCATGGAAGTAAGAAATAAGTTTGACACAGAGTGGGTTGATTTCAGTGTAGCATGTTGAGTCGCTTTGAGTTAATATTTACAATGAGTGTATTGAAGAACGGGGTTATTTTGAGATTCATCTTCTCAGTCAGTGATATTAAAACAAGTGCTCAGACAGGGAAGAAAATAGTTCTGAGCAGCATGACACTGTTGTCTAAAATGATGACACCTTCTTGTCACCTTCTCAGGATGAATTTGGTATGCAGACACAGAGCAGGACTTTTCCTGAAGCTCTCTTTCAGGTGCTGAGGGCACAGAAAATTGCTTGGTAGGCTTGTGTGGCCCCCCGTCACCACTCAAAATCATCCTCATTGTGGCATAACTGAAGGGGACAGAGGTACGGGGTTACAAGTAACCGAATTTACCAGGAGCTAAACCTTTGTATATCCCAATTAGAAAAGCTATAAAGAGAGAGACAGAACAAATAGCTTAGGGAGCACTGCCCATGGCAGAAGGGGAGCAGAGAGGACAAACTGGAATCTAGCAGACTGCCACTGTAGACACAGAAAAGGAAAAGAGAGGTGGCTCAGAAACAGCAGGAGAGGACAGTGTAGCCTTTCCCCTTCTAAAAAGACTTAAATACAAGTTAAATACAGGATGCCTGGTAGTCGTTCCCCATCACTGAACAAAGGAAGTAGACCACCTGGGTCTTCCCTCAGCCTTCAAAAGAGCAAGCAAAAGACACAGCCAACATACCGGAAAGTCAGATGACACTCTGAAAGCAAGTTTCCTTTTTTCAAAATTCAGGCAAATTGACCTCCAAGACTAATAACTGGTAAATGCTTGAGAGCTAGTAGCATTTAGTGCTATTAAATGCTACTAGTGTTCTGTCCTTATGAGAATGGATCAGGAAACAAGACAAAGAGAAAACAAATCTGGTTCCTGTTGAATTTCTCAGATTCCTCAGTTTTCTATTAACAAATTTTGAAGGACCTTGGCTCAGTCTGCCATACTTGAAATATGCCCCTCAGATTCTATTGTGCATAGTCCAAATGCTGGGAACTATGGAGGAGAAGCTTAACTTTAAAATAAAGTCCAGAATATACAGGTGGGTAAAACAACAAAGAGGAAAAGAAACAGAATGAGGCAAACACAGCAGGAGAAGAAAGAAAAACAATTTTCTCACAGCCTCGTATTTTTGAGGCAACTTATTAAAGAAATTATGACCACAAGAATTTCCCCCTCCCCCTTTACTGAAATTAGGCATCTCTCTGCCTTAATGCACTCCAGCGATGACAATGCAGTGTTGGCGAGCCATCTGTCATCCTGAGGAACTCATCTGTCTTGGAACAAGGATATAGTGAAGAAGATCCATCTAACATGTAATGTCTGGGATGCCAACAGAGACCCTTTGCACAGACTCCAAAATCCGTGATATGTCCCATTCCTTTACACAGTTTAGGAAGATAAAATACTGCTACTCCAAGTAAAGGTTTTGGGCAGGACTTTTTTTGTCCTGCAGCAAAATGAAAGCCATGGCAACCTCTCATGGTAACCACAGAAACACACAGCTGGAAGACAATGGGCTCCACCACTTCCCTCTCTATTACAGTACTTTGCTATACTACTGCTGTGAAGTTTGCCTTAGAGTTGAATCTCCCTTACTGTAATTTAAGCCTGTAACTTCTCATTTTACCTGCTACAGATGAGGGGAACTGATTAGTCTTTTCCCCTATGTAGCATCCTTTTATGTATTTGTGCTCTCTTATGTGAGTCACTCTTTCTAATCTTTTTAAAATAAACTAAAGAAACACGTCCTTATTTCATTGTCCGCATTAACCTCCAGAAAAACAGAAGCTAAAATCCATCTTAAATAAGCATCTGCTTGCACTAGATTTGTATGTTAGTTCCCATTGTTAGCCTGTTAACAAACACTGGACTTTAGCTGAAGTGTTAGGAGTAATTCAGAAGAACATAGAAAAATAACACTTCCTTTTGGAAAAAAAAACAAACAACAACCCAGAAATAAAATTAGCCTAAAAATATTTTTTTCTCTCACTAATTGAACATCAAGGCTTATGTCCCATTTAACTATACATTTTTAAATTACAAAACAATGCTTTACTCACAATTTTTCCACCAGAAAAATTTCTTCACCCTAATTCCACCTTCTCCTTTCATAATTGTGAGGAAAAAGATAAACAGAATCTTATGGTGATGAAAGCTGTAGAGATGCTAGGAGTTTGTTGGGGACCTGTCGCTTCTGCAGGAGTCCATGGAACCTGTAAGTGCTCAGTACAGGAGCTTCCAGAATTTGGACCTTCCAGATTTTGGGTGACATCACTGACTAGATGCCTAAGGTTTGGGGGGGGGGGGTTCTGCCATGATGAAAAGATCTTTTAGTTTTAGTTTGCAACTGCTACTAATGCTATGCTATATGGATCATCTGGCTATGGAATACCACTTTTTCACATGGCTGTATGTTTGTCTCCTCTAAAGGATAAAGCATTGGCTAACTTAAAGTGTATTAAATACATCCATGGAGTTCAAGCATTCAGATCTTTCCTAATTTGGGAAGAAAGAGTGCTCTTAAAAACAGTATGTTGACACCAAACTGTTACTAAGAACAAAGAAAACCCATATATCATCATTAAAGATTAAGCAAGAATATTATGAAGATAATCAGAGTTTCAGAGAGCTTACTGATTTCTAAGATAGAAGAAAACTTATCAACAAATTATTAATGTACCTCAATGACAGTACATACTATAAGCTACAGTATAATGATGTTCTATGAACCTGAAAGCTAAGTAAATCAAACAGTCTAATAAAGCACTGATCAAAACAGTATCATAAACACCTTTGGTAGTGCAGCTGCATATCATTATTATTCATGTATTCCTGTTCCTTTTTTAGATTTTATCGTGCAAACAAAATTCCTATCTGTACTGAGTAAAACTGTGAGATTTCATAATTTCAAAATATTTTGACTTGTGTTTTTTAATACACTTCCACCAAAGACACTATAAGTGAAATGATTTTAAATGTCTGAGTAATTCAGGAAATTTATTTTCAAAAAGCATACATTTAAGAATCTAACTTGCACTAATCACCACAGGATTTAGCAGTCCAAGTGCTGATGTCATTTTGAAAAGAGACAGAAACCTTTTACTATGGTATGGATAAATAAGCTAACTCCAGAATTAGTATCTATATGAGCAGGTCATTTCTCCATATAGGCCAATTAATCATGGCTAATGGTGTGTTTTAATTACAGACCTAACTATTGCAGCTAATACTGACTTTTCAGTGACAACTTGATAGTCAGATAGACAAAGATAGACAGAATGGTTTACACAGAGCATTATAGGAAATCTTCTGCTGGTTTTCCTACCTCTTATCTCTAATGCCACTAGTTTCTCGGCAGTGATGTTTTCTCTTTTTAACAGAACCCACTGATGTGAATTTACAGAATGGGTATATTGTGTATGGCATCTGTCTAGTGAGAAAAATACTTCCAAAAAACATATAGTCCAGGACAGTCTAACCTAGTCTATCAGAAATGTATACAGAATAAGAATAAGACTTACGATAGATAATATAATAGCTTAATGGTTATCCTAGGTTTGCTACCTATGGTTAGAATTTGAGATAACTAATTCTTAACAGCTAAAAATGAGCCTGCATATTCAGAATACATTAGCCTGGAATGGCCTGAAACTCACAAACAAATCCACTTATTGGAAAAATTCCATAGCAGGGTGGAAAAGATCTTAAATAGAAGGAATCATCTTCAGACCAAGCAACTATCTGGTTTTTCATTATGAACATGCTAAAAAGAAAAGGTCAACATACCAACTTGCAAAATTTAGTTCTCCAACAACCTAAACTAGAAAGTGACCAACTTCTTTTCTTGTGAATTACTGTGNAAAAAAAAAAAAAACCCAAAAAAAACACCCAAAACAACAGTTTAGATGTTGTATTGGCATAGTCTTAGACACATGAATGACAGCAATATTTATTGTGGATATTTGTAACAAGGACTTAATAATTCAGAAAAGTCTGTGGGATGTCTAGGTTGCAGACTACACTATAGTAAATACTTAGATGCAGTACGAGAAGTAGCAGAGTTGAGTTCACAGTAGGCCAAAGAGGAGGATAAATTAAGCCTCATTGAGTTCAGTGTTGCTGCAGCTAGATAGTTCAAAATTAGCTGAGGCATCTGCACTGTTCTAGTACGTATACACTTACAGTTTTTTCTGCATTCTGACTACAAAATGGATGTGAAACTGCATGTTCATATTATATAAGACTCAGGTAGTACAAAACCAGATTTACCAATACACGATGTTGTATGTCTCTTTCTACATGAAGTCAGGAGAGAGTGGACAGAGTCTGGAATTTCCTCAGGCAAGTTTATTGTGACTGAGATAATTTTAAAAGGGAGATCCTGTTCCCAGTGAGAGGCAACTCCACTGCAAGAACCAAGACCACAGCTCAAGGCCAGAAGCTCTGCCTGGTTAGTGACTTGAACCAAACTCAGAGTCCAAAATTATTAAAAACTGTTTGCTGATTTCCTCTCATTTATAATTCAACTTTAGTTTAAATATTCTAAATCCTTTGCTTTACTGCCACACTCGTGCATGGAAAAAACAATGTAGCTTGAGAGCAGCAGGAGCAGAAGGTGTGAAAGAGCCGCGGGGAGCGCCAGGACAGATCCATTTGCAGATCTCAGGCAGGTGGGGACCTACCAGTAAGTGGCAGATGTGGGATCTGCATGTAACACTATGCTGGAGAAACTCTGATACATTTGGAACAGGGAACAGCTACTACCAAAGGCAGAAGTTACATTGTTCATTCATTTCTACCGGGTGTCTGTACGGAGCGTGGGTTAGTGTTATAACAACTATGAAGCAAATCCTTGCCCTGGAAAGAAACTCTCTGTACCTTGATCATTCCCTGTAACAGTACACACATTTATAAGTGACTGCAGAATGTGGACCTTATTCATCAGTTGCTCAGGAAAATTTTCTCCAGTCACTAACAGAAATCTGTGGAGAAGTCTGGCATGGACCCAGACCAGTGGAAACACTTCCACAAATAAAACTAATAGATCTAGTAGATCTAAACACTCAATCATACAGTGCATGTTAGGGGACACTGTCCTTGTATCTTACTACAATTTCTACAGCTTCTAGGAAAATATGAAGTGCTCTGCAGGAATAAGGTTTCTGTGTTGAAAAATCTGGCTGGATAAGTCATGACTTAGAGCCGTGAAGATTATTAAGTGATTGGAGCATTTCTCTTATGAGGAAAGACTGAGAGAGCTGGGACTGTTCAGCCTACAGAAGAGAAGGCTCAGGAGGGATCTTATCCATGTGTACAAGTATCTCAGTGGAGGGAGTAGAGAAGATGGAGCCAGGCTCTTTTCAGCAGTGCCCAGTGACAGGCCCAGAGGCAGTGGGCACAAACTGAAACATAGAAGGTTCCCTCTCAGCATAAGGAAACACTTTTTAACTGTGAGGATCCTCAAACACAAGAGAAGACGTTGGGGAGACCTTATAGCAGCTTTCAAGTATCTGAAGGGGGCCAACAAGAAAGCTGGAGAAGGACTTTTTACAAGGGCATGTAGTGATAGGATGAGGGGTAACGACTTCAAACTGGAGGAGGGTAGATTTAGAGTAGATATTAGGAAGGAATTTTTCACTTTGAGGGTGGTGAGGCACTGGAACAGGTTGCCCAGGGAAGTTGTGGAAGCTCCATCCCTGGAGGTGCTTAAGGCCAGACTGGATGGGGCTTTGAGCAACCTGGTCTAGTGGGAGGTGTCCCTGCCTATGGCAGGGGGGTTGGAACTCGATCTTCAAGGTTCCTTCCAATCTAAACCATTCTACGATTCTATGAAACACTGGCACAGGTTGCCGAGAGACGTCATGGAGTTTCCATTCTTGGAGATATTCAAAAGCCATCTGGACATGGTCCTTGGTAGCCTGCTCTAGGTGGCCCTGCTTGAGCAGGAGGTTGGACCAGATGACCTCTAAAGGCTCCCTCCAACCTCAACCATTCTGTGGGTTTCTGTGATTCTAGGCTGAAGCTCCCAAAACTGTAATACCCTGACTTGTAGAATCCTGTTCTTGCTGGCTCAAACCATGAAAAAGTCCCTGAGGGATTAGAAATCCAGGTAAGTCACTACTGGTATTTTTATAGTCTAATTATTACTATTTATGCAGTAGAAGTCACTTAGTTTGCTGTGCGAAGCAACAGAGTTCCATTGTGCTACACTGAACAAAGAATGAGAGTCAATTCCTTCATCAAAAATAGACCTTAGATAGTTCAATGTGAAATGAAGAAACAGTTATAGGAAGGAGAGCCTGAAAACCCCTATGTACAAGCAGTGTTGAGTAATTTAATTTTTTAAACAATATAAAGTAAAAAAAAAAAAA
>VUYV01000078.1:2324231-2482756 GCA_008711295.1 Anarhynchus alexandrinus | reverse complement strand
CCCCCCCCCCCCCCCAGTCTGTTTAAATAATTACTCTAAAATTACTCCAGACTAATTCTCATATGGTCAAACAAAACAATAGATTCTTTTACTGTGTACACTACTCTCAAACTGAAGTGAGTGTATATTTTAGCTGACACAGAGGAAGGCACATAGGTCCTTACAGGAATATGTCCTGAGGCTGGCTGATTTAACATAGCAATTCTAGCAGACTGTTCAGCTGACTTCATTGCAAAACTTTGGTTTGAAACAGAAGACTGCTAACTTTGGCTAAGCATGTACTCCTTGCAAATTCTGTTTATAGTGACTTACTTTCTTAGACAGACACTCTCCTCATGGAGAAGGGGAGAGTTCATTTGGTATTATAACACACATAGTTGTACCCGGTGTCATTTCAAGATCTCCAAGACAAGAAGAACAGTAGTAGTCTAGGAGGTAAAACATACCTACATACTTACAGTGCTAAACAGCCAGTATGCTTCATGGACCACCTTACCTTTGGCCTACAAGGCATTGACACTGCACATGAGGACAAAAAAAGGACTCACAGAGAATCAGGAAATACGAACATGGGAACAACACTAATTATTACTATTTATGCAGTAGAAGTCACTTAGTTTGCTGTGCGAAGCAACAGAGTTCCATTGTGCTACACTGAACAAAGAATGAGAGTCAATTCCTTCATCAAAAATAGACCTTAGATAGTTCAATGTGAAATGAAGAAACAGTTATAGGAAGGAGAGCCTGAAAACCCCTATGTACAAGCAGTGTTGAGTAATTTAATTTTTTAAACAATATAAAGTAAAAAAAAAAAAATGAGTAATTCTTAGTCATTGAAAAAAAAATTGAGGAGACCATCTTGGAGATAACAATCTATCTAGCAAAGTGTTGCAAGATTAGCAAAAAAAGTCCTCATGTTCTAAAATGCAAATATTCCCAGGAAGATAATCCTCCACAGAGCTCTCTTTCTACAATACCTATACAATTACACGTTTTGTTTATGAATCTCAAACTAAGGAAGAACTTGGGTGCAATTTTGTAATTTTTTGCCAATAGCTAAGCAGTCTGGCTTCAGGTATACATTTTTCAAGGACTGCAATCTACCTCTTTGAGAGCCGTCACATTGTGGGGTATGGAGATTGTCCACAAGATTCCATAACCTCCAGTCCCTATAAGACTCATTTTATTTGTCAAACCTTTTCCTTTTATTGCCTCTTTCTCTCCCTCTCTGTGTATCTTCTGAGAGGTTACTCATGTGTTCCTACATGGAATGTCCTTGATCTTTGCTGGTTTTAGATTTTTCTCTTTCTTTTACTGTTTTCTATGTTTTGTTATATGTCATTTCGGAGTTCATTCAGATGCCTGGATCCAAGAACACCACTGGACAGATCAAGGTGATTGGCATATATCAAAAGCAATGATGAAGCTGGAGTCTGGAGTCTGAATAATCCTGATTGAGCCACAGGCCTATTAAGTGTTCCTGGGAAAATCAGCTGGTTTCATGGTAGCAAAAATAAGAACGAGTGATGCTTCCGAACTTTCCTCAGCACAGCATTGCAAGAATCCAGACAAGGCTTAGAACATATAAAATGCTATATAAATGCAATAAAATACATTAATCAGCACTGCCCTTTTTTGTATGTCCTAATAGGTTGTTTCAAATAATCTTAATAAAAGTACTAAAACTTCATTCTAAGACATTTATATAGGAAATACATAAATACATAATGTACCAACAGATGGTGTTGTGCTACTTTAAAAAGGCTTGTGGGAAGGTAGTCCATTGTAATAAAATCAAAAGGTCAAGCTACAAAATTCCTTTAGGGCAATGGTTATTCAAACCATATCTGACACTTCATATTTGAATCCATTAGATAAAATAACTTTACTGTTATAGTTTATGCAGTTTTAAGTTTAATGTCTGTGAAGTAGATGAGCTGCATGTTAAACATCTATAGGAAATGTGACTTGGCCAAACTTTTTTTTTGCCCTCCATATCACTTATATTTAATGTTCTTCATTTTGTAGTTATTTTCTCATTTTATAGACATAAGAAACATAATATTTTAATCATAAACAAATCTATTAAGTACATATGCAAATATTTCCTATATAAATATCTATATTGTGAATATTCCTATATTATGGATTAAACTAAAATTGCATTAAAGAACAGAAATGCAACAACACATTGCATATCTTTTGTTGATTTATACTTTATAGGGCTTTTTACTACACTTTTACAGATAAGATAGCATGTAAATTCATACAGTACTGCACATAAGAAGCATTTGAAAGTCTTTATCTGTAAAAAACCAACTGGCTATGCTGAAGTCCACAACAAAGTTGCCTTCAGTGGAAACAGGAGGTATTTAACTGAATCAGATGGCTCCTTTATTTTGTTGAGTGTTACTTTTACTTTTTTCCTTTCTATGCCTTTTCAGCAATTAATGATGTCACTACTACTTGCAATATGAGCTTTTATGGCACAGTATGTTTTTTCCCATGGTCAAAAGAGTTTTTTAATATGAACTGATATTAAACCCACTTTTAAATTGAAAATATCTTTTTTCTGTCTTTTGCTTTTCAAAGTCAGATATATAAGATGCAAAACTTAAGGTGTTGCGCTTCCTTGCTGGTTATCTTTCCATATTTTAGAAATCCTTTTTTACAATCAAGCTGGTATAAGATCAGTGATATTTTCAGTACTATAATAGCTCTTTGAAAAAATTGATTCATCTTTTTCTGCAGAAATGTGTAGATAGAAGATGAACATGGATTTTATAAGTACATAAAATCTACAGGAAGTATCAGTTTGTCACTTCCCAGGGAGAGACAGGAAGAGAATGTAATGAACATAAGAGGTAATACTGTGGCTTCTCTGATTTGGTCCACATAGCAGAATGAAAACAACAACAACAAAAAAGTAAATACTAAAACACAACATAATTTGAAAGAAAAACCTTGTAACTTCTGCAAGGAGGCCAGGGAGCTAATAGAGAAGAAAGGAAATAAAATCCCTGAAATGTGTGATTTCTTTGGAGCAATGAATCCAGCTGGGAGGAAGAAGGGCAACGTTTTCATTCAGCCCCTCTCTTCCTGTTTTGCGATGAAGACAATCTATTCAGCTACATAGTAACTCTATCTGATCAGAAGCTGTAATGATGAAAAGGAAAAGGCAGTACAGAAACCAGCTCGTCCTCTGCCCCATCCTCTTTTAGTTTTTGATTTACTCCCCAGTTTAGAAAATGCTGTTCCAGTAGAGGAGTTTCCATGGGATATTGATCTGTAATTAATGTTTCCCACTTTCATTTGCAACCCTTCTTCAGAAAATGCCCGTGGGAGATGATTCTGCCACAGGGAGGGCAGGGATCAATCAGAATGTAGCACTTCCATTTTTACATGCCTGCTTCTAATGATTCTCTCTGATAATTTATGCAAATTACACATGTCTTATTTTCCTCTTGTACATGTGGTTCAAATGGAGCCAGGCAGTGCTCTACAACTGAAGAGGTAAAAACAATACCAGTTAAACATTTTTACCTTTTTTTTTTTTTAATCATCTTCAACAGTGATCACATAAAAATTCTGTTTTAGCATGGATCACAATAGGTGAATACTTTTCTGTATATAGGTGAATACTTTTCTGTATATAGTTCAAATCTTAAGTAACAAAAAAAAAAAAAAGGTGAATTTTGTATGAGTAAGACACTGTCCTTGCTTCAAACCACCATGGAATCCATCACAGTTGACTCTTGCCATAGAAGTTAAGGTGACCAAAAAAGACAGAAAGTGTAGAGAAAGCTATATTGCTTGCTATAATAAAGACATATCAGTTCTGAAGTAAAACATTCCCCTTTTTTTGAAACCATCTCTATGTAGATTAGTGGCAGAGTATGACCAACTCAGGCTAGCTATATTAGCCTCCTTCTTCCATAAAGATAAAAAAGTCCTTATACTTCATTTGATAAGTAAATCTATTTTGCTTGCAGTACACTAACTCACCAGCTGTTTGTAATCCTCCTGCAAGAAGCAGAAAGATTGCATATATCCCAGTACATCTGCAACTCTCCTTTTTATGTCATCCTCCAAACTCTATTTTTGTTAAAGGGCAGGATTACAAAAATAGAAGGGGGGAAGGGGAAGTGGTGGATTGATGCAAGTGAGGGATGTGACAAGGTGATTCCTGCAGGCAGAAAGGGACATACAGTAATTGCTTCAAAGCAAACCATGGGATTATTTTTTATTAGCTCCCCTATGGGCTATGGTCATGTGTATTGCAATTTTAAAATGTAATAGAACAATTTTAGCTTTGCTTAATTAGGACTTGCTGCTGTGAATTCCCCAGTACTCTCAATAGCCATAAGTTCAGATGGATGCTTAGAGCACTCAGTACCTGGCAGAACTGTCAAGTGTCTCTATCAACCAACAAGATTAGGATTTATCTATACTTTTATGTTCATTAAAAAAAGAAATTGCTAAAAGAAAATAATTTCCTTACTTTCATCACTGGTAACATTTGTAAAGTTCAGACATAGTAGATGTGGGGTTTTTTGTATCAGTACATTGTTTTTCTAGCTCAAACATGCAGATAGAATCAAAATAGCAGAACAGTCCAAGGAAAATTATATGTGCATGGTGTTCTGGTTTTTTTCTTCCAAGAGACATGGTCTTCCATGCAATTAAGAAGGATAATATGCAAAACGAGTAACCTAGTACATTTTAGAAATTACATTTGCAATTAATAAACATAATAGGTCCTGTATTCTCATAACAATGTCATTAGCATGCTAATCCTGTGAAACTAATGATTAAGTATCCCAAGCAGCAATTTATTTGATATTTCTTTGTTTTCAGTTTAACATAAGTTTTTTAGACTTGGTCTACCATACACTAGAGGCAAAATTAAAGCTGGTATTACCCCATTCAGCAATTAAATTCAAATTTCCAAAAGTATGTACACATTTTTGTACAGGTTCAAACTGCAAATAAAAACAACTTTTGCATGTATAAAAGCTAAGGGTGTTTACAACTGTTTATCTGTGTATGTATACATATGCTTAAGAGAAAAATTACACATTTTTGTCAGTTTTGGTCTTAGAAACAAGAAAAAACGTTTTAGTATCATGATTGTGTTAGAATTTGTTAATGAACAAACTGAATATTTGATTTCCCAGCTCCTATCAGGAAGGAGGAAAAAACCTGGGGAAAAAGGAACAGTGTAAGTTTTGCTAAACTGGGATCGGGGTGGGGGATGTCTTTGACTTCCTACAGGTAAGAGCTAATAGTATGCTTTTGCATTGTTTGAGGATGATACCTGTGTGATAAACATCTGCACTATAAATTTCCTTTTTATCAAGAACCATCCCATCTCCTTTTTCACCTTAAAATTGTGCAGTAGACCTTTATCATATCTGTTCTAAGGTTCCTTTTTTTTAACATATGCTTGCTATATGCATTTTTGTGTAAGCAATTTTTCACAAAAATGTAATCTTTTTTCTTTCTCCCAATCTAAAAATATTCAGTTTGAGAAAAGTGAAAAAGTTACCCATCCTTTTTCAACAATGAGAATTTTATGTTACTGAAAAGTAGAAATTTCTAGTGTTACATTTTAATTTTGCAATGTTTTATGAGATCAGCTCTTAAAGCAATAATGGCTTTTTAACTCAACAATCTGACTTGGGTTATTTTTAAAGGCATTTTAAACATATCATTAGGACTCAAGTCTTTTTTAGCTTAACAGTGGATTTAATAATGCAGCCATTATCTGAACCGAAACTGGTGCAAAGGTGACTTCCTGAATCTACAGAAGTGTACGCTGAGTGCTCATGCTGCTCTTTGATGATCTTATAAGGAGGAGCAGGGATATGAACAAGACTTTAACGAGAAGTTCCTAGTGAGTGAAAGCTGTGAGGAACAGTATTGCTGAGAAAGTTATCCTTAGAAATACAGGGATGTAAATGGAGGCTCAAAGAGTGGCAGCGACCTTTCTTTTCTTTCTCTTCATAGCAGAAATTCTGATGAAGTAGTGATGGAGACGAAGTTTGCAACTTGATTCAAACTTGAAGAAAATTTTACTGTCTTACGATTATTGAAGGACAAAGTTTCAAAGTTACCAAGCACCAAATAATCAGACGTAGATGTGAAGACCCTAAGACATTACCTTAACAGAAACTATAAGCAACTTTCCATTAGTTGTTAAGGTACCTATAATCATTGAAGCATCTCGTGTCTTTTCCATAAAGTTCAGCATTATAACTCTTTGGAACCTGCCTGGTGGAAAACGGAAGTTTTCTCCTCATTCAGAAAAGTGATATACAGCCATATAGCCATACCGCCAAAACTGAGGTATGCCTAACGAACTAAGAGTCTTTAGAAACTGACATTTTTAAATTAATAAAATTTAACTGATTTCTAGTTCCCCTTCCCTTCCTTTCCTACTTTCTAGAGGAGAAATGCAGTCTTGCTTTTGCATTGGGTAAGTTTTGCAGATTTTCTGAAAGCAAAGTAAAGCTGAAGGATCTGATACCATCAGAAGCTTTTAACTGATTTTACGTACTCGTGCCAGGATCACTATCTGTATCACATAAACTGATAATCACAATAAGCGATTGGAAACTAAGTATGGGACTAAACATGGGAAATTCCACAATGGATTGTCTCAATGGTGCTTCATCTCCTGCCTTAGTAAAATCTTCCTGTTGGACAATTGACAGGCTGAGAGAGTCGGGGTTGTTCAGTCTGGAGAAGAGAAGGCTCCGGGGAGATCTTATTGTGGTCTTCCAGTAGCTAAAGGGGGTCTACAGGAGAGCTGGGGAAGGACTTTTTACAAAGGCATGTAGTGATAGGATGAGAGGTAATGACTTCAAACTGGAGGAGGGTAGATTTAGAGTAGCTATTAAGAAGAAATTTTTCACTTTGAGGGTGGTGAGGCACTGGAACAGGTTGCCCAGGGAAGTTGTGGATGCCCCATCCCTGGAGGTGTTTAAGGCCAGGCTGGATGGGGCTTTGAGCAACCTGGTGTAGTGGGAGGTGTCCCTGCCTCTGTCGGGGGGTCGGAACTCAATGTTCTTCAAGGTCCTTTCCAATCTAAACCATTCTATGATTCTGTGATTCTATGAATTATGGAATAACCTGGCTATGGGGGTGAATCCATTTTCACCCCATCAGTTAAAGGTTGTTTTTTTTAAAAAGCAATTTTTACTTCAAAGTTTACTGTCCACTTCAACTTATCTTCATTAATTTTTTAAAAGATAAGTAGGAGAACTCAGTTTAGCTTTTCTTATTCTGGAGGCTGATTCTATTTAGTATCCACAAATGAAAAATATTAATACAGACCCTTACTAAAAGGTATTCCCTTATTCAAATTTTTCCTCACCCTTTTCTAGAATTCTGTCTTTTCTTGATGAATCACTTCCTAAAATGAAGTTTTCAGAACCTAATAAAGACTATGTAAGAAAATAGTAACAGATTAGCTTAATAATATTAAAATATTTCAGAATTTTAAAAATTGTTTTTAAATGTCCTAGCATTTTCCTTTTGCAGCGTACTGAACAGTTGTTTTCGCTGAGCTGTCCAAAACATTGCCCATCTCTTCCCTCGGTGACTGCAATTAATTTAGAAATCTGCAACGTGTGTGAGAAATTCAAATTATCCCCTCTAGTATGCATTACCTTATCAGCACTGAATTTCACCTGCCATCCTCAATAAATTGACAACCATTCACTCCAGTCCACGCATTCTGAGAACTGTACTATAGCACTCAGCAAATAACCTCTCTCTCTCAAAATAAATTCAAAATCTCATCATAAACTCACTTCTCAACAAAATCTGCAGGAAAAAAGTCTTGAAAGGGTAAGTAGCTAATGGAATAAGTTTCAAAGTTTTAAGAAATACTTTTTTTCACTGGCAAGTTGAAAATCAGGATGGATCATCTTTTCCCTAATGGATGTGCTTTATTTCAAGGCAGAATTAGTTCAGGGAAATCCTATGACCTTTACTATGAAAGCAGAATGATCAACAGTCTTACATGAGAACAGGCCTCACGTTATTTTTCTTCTAGACTTAACAATCTTAGAGATAATAATTCTTCATGAAGAGGAAGATGTGATGGGATACTTCTACAATCACCACGGCAGTAGCTATTAGACTTGCATTTTTGCATATCATGATCTAGAAATCATTAGTCTTTCTTTGGTGCCTGTTCACTTTATCTCAGCCCCACAAAACACATGTGGTTGTGACAGCGAAGAGGTAATGCTTACTGTAAGCAAAAGCTGTATATTTAAGCGATATGCATCATAAGAGTTCGGGAGGTCTGGCAGTTGATGCCTCCAGGGAACAGTGCAGAAGCCTTAATGAAAGAAAGCAGCAGGGACTGACAAATAACAGGACATAGGTCTGCAGAGGGACTAATATAGACCAGTCTGGGGTTGGAAGGAACTGGAAAAGATTCATGTGGTTCTAGTGAGGACTGAACTGCTGTGAGGGAAAAAAGAAATCTGAGAGAAATGGATCAAGTCTGCTACTGAGCTCTGGGATGATGTATTGGCTCAACGGCTGTTTATATAAATGGCTTCATTTGTACACATAAGGTCTAGACAGGTGGAAAACACATATACACCCCTTCAAACTTAACCAAAGCCAGTTTTCTGTCATATGACTACCAAAAAAAAAAAAAAAAATTAAAATCTGCTTGCAGGCTCAGAGCAAGCTATTTATTTTGTTTATTTCTGTAGGGCACATAGGGCAGCTGACATACCAAGTTCTGTGCAAGTCACTTTTCATAATGGAACACTTGAACTAAACCTTGCAAAATCCTTACAACTAATTGGTGTGAGAAGAATATATAGAAAGCCTCTGTTCCCAATCTTGTGAAGGTCTTTAAACTTTTCAGATAGTGCCGAGTAGTGCACAATTCTGCATTTTAATATAAATACTTGGCAAGACTTCTTTTTTGTCTCCTGACACTAATTTTTATGTTCTCCTTTCCTTCTTAACTTTAAATATTGAAAACTTGTAACACCAGGAAAGCATCTGAAATCTCTTCAAAACACTGTTTTGATTCTCATATCACGTATTGAAAATTCTGCTTAAAACTCAAGTGTCTCCCCATGCAGTACAGATCTGGTACCCTCAGGCACTATGCTGCCATTCTGAAAGGTTTCTAGAGTAGCTGCTCTTTCCTAGAAAGGCACAGAATCTAATTTTGAAATACTCAAGACTTAAAATTTAATTTCCACACAAGACCGGAAAAGTTTTATTATG
The DNA here is from genome assembly GCA_008711295.1 of Anarhynchus alexandrinus. NCBI lineage: Eukaryota > Metazoa > Chordata > Aves > Charadriiformes > Charadriidae > Anarhynchus > Anarhynchus alexandrinus. The sequence goes on along the minus strand of VUYV01000078.1, from coordinate 2,473,489 downwards.
TAGAGGTTAATTCAGTACAGCATGGACATGTACACATGAAAATCTATCATAGAGTTTACATTGCCTTAAAAAAATATTTTCTGTGAATATTTCACAATTTTAAAGGGTTACTTCTTACAGCAGATCAGATAGGGAAATAATGGTAATCTCCTTTTACAGATGAGGAACTGAAGCAGAGCTGAGGCAAAGAACTGTCCTATTAAGCCTCTGACAGGAGACTGAGAGGAGAGGAGGAAACTCAGACACAAACCGTGCTTCCTCCTAATTCATCAGAACAAACTCTTATGCTGATACTTTAAAGTTCCTGACGTTGATGGAACTGCTTTCACCTTGATGTTTGACCAAACGCTTTGTAAACCCATAAAAATACCTACTAAGGAAGGTTTGAGGACAGTTTAAGGACAATTAAGAGGAACCACATGAATGAAAGCACATATATTGTTATAATTTATTTCCATATTCAGATATTAGAGCCAACTTGATAAGGTTTATTTAACTGTTAGCTAATTCATAATTTGTCTTCTCTCTAAATATATACTTTTAAAAATAAATACCCCATACTTTTTCAAATACTACAGCTTTAAAAATCTATGCCTGTGACTCTTGTATTACTCACAAGCTTTATAGATGTGTCCCTACACTATACTTCAGATCATATATTAATTTCTTAAAATAGGTGCAAATTTCTCATACTCCTAAGCAAATAAATATATTTATATTGTATTGGTATTACAAAATATACAGTACCCAATAGAGGTTGTTGAGGCCCCATCCCTGGAGGTGTTCAAGGCCAGGCTGGACGTGGCCTTGGGCAACCTGGTCTAGTGGGAGGTGTCCCTGCCTATGGCAGGGGGGTTGGAACTCGATGATCTTCAAGGTCCTTTCCAACCTAAACCATTCTATGATTCTATGATTTCTATGAGTAATTAAAACCAATAGAAAAAATAAATATATATGTATATATAGGAAAATAAATCAATGAAAATATGCATATGAAAATGCTTTACTATTTGTTCACCTTTTAACCCATAAAGTTCAATTATCTTCAGTTCTCTCCCAGTAAAATTCTATTCTTACCTACGAAATGCCAGGTTTGGAAGTTATTTTTAAAGAACACCCAAATAGACGTGTTCTTAAAAATAGATCTTTTCCTATTTTAGTGTTACAGATACAGGAATTTGAGTTATTTTTCCAGCATTTTTGCATACGTTCATTGAAAAAAAAAAGCCCATCAAAAATTTATGCTAAGGTATACAGATATTTCCCTCCAAAACTTCCAATTTATCCAGTTTTTCGCTATATTTATAAATATAATTAAATATTTTCCAATTTCAGTGAATTTACAGAAATGTGAACAACAGTTTCATGGAATATTTTCCATTTTTTCTTCTGTCAGATGGTTGAAAAGCTCTTATTTGAAACTTTTTATCTCAGGGTTCCTTTAAACCACTGATTGTGCAATACCTGATTCCCTAACTGGTCTTAGTGCAGTACTTATAGTGTAACTCTGTTTTATTTTTGGAGACAAACATTTTCCTTGGATAGCATAAACATTATCCTAGATTCCTTGGGTTGCTTTGAATTCAGATATTTGCTATTCAGAAAGATCTTTAGATCACACAGCTGTGCCTGGAAATTTCTTTCACAGAAAGAGCAACAAGCGGACTTTGGTCCCATTCTCCTGTTTTCTATTCTAACCGCTGGGATACAAATCCACACTCTTACTTGTGCTCTCCTCTGTGGGGCATTCCCACTGCTTCAGGTACCATTCCTCCTATACAGTAGTATTTCTTCAGAGGGCGGAGAGCTTCAAACTTGCCTCTAGTCTAACAGGCTATTGCAAGGGATTGTGGCAGATAAGAGCCAAGAATATGAGCAAATGCCTTATTTAAAATCAAAAATTTGATGACTGCTTAACACCAGCTATCTGGAATTACTTTTCAATGACCACAGTGAACCAGATACTCAAAGAGCTTAACAAATCCTGAAGAGAGATGTCACAAACAAACTTCTCCTTTTCATATTTCTGAGTGGAAGCTGAAGGTATTGTATAACCTGTGCTGATAAATACCCTCTTCTCCCTTCCCTGTAAAAAGAATGCAGATTTGGGACATGACTTTTTTTTTTTTTAAATTCTTTTCCCAGTCTGAGCCCTACTAACACTCAACTTTGTCACATTACATCTTCCTGTTTTCCTGCGTCCGATATTTTCACATGCAATTGCACATGACAGCATATACTACAGTGAATGTCTACATGAACTCCTTAAACAGCATAGACACAAAAAAAAATCGGAAAAAGAACATGACAATGAAAACAATATAGGGTCCTATATGGAAGAGCAGGCAACCAAGGGAAGAATTCACCCTTGTGATCCAAACCAGCAAATCTCTTAACAGCCTTCCACGCCTTTGTATGTAAAATTTTGAATGCATCTAGGTTTTTGCAAGGCTGATAGATGTCACAAAGAGAAGAATAACCCAGATAATTACAACAAATCCTCAGAAGCCCTCAAGTGGTAGCTTAAGCTGTTTAAGTCCACAGCAGCATCTCGGAGGTATACTGAGAAATCTAATAGTGGACTTGAACGCATATTCAGTGTCAGTTGCGAGGAAAAAATTGTAATCTGCAAATGCTTCTGTTAAAATCAAAAGCGTGGAAAATTAAATCAAGGCCTCTTCAGGAACATAACTGAGTAAGTAAAGTGGAACCGTACACAGGCTACCTATTGCGAGTATTTCTTCATTATATATCTCTAACTGGCCAGGATTATTATATAATGAAGGTGGGTTTTTTTTCCAAATAAAACCATGTTTTCCTACTGTATACTATTCATTAGTATTCTGAAGAATTATAAAATATATAAAAATATATAAAATGCATATCTTTGCAGATAATTGCACATGACTGAACTTTATAGTGATTATGAATATGAACTCTTTAAAAAATACCTCAAATTAGGAATAAAAACAAGGAAGGAAAACAATACAAGAGTCCATATACATAAATAGTACAATTCATCTAAGGTATAAGAAATATAGTGAGCCATTAAAACCACATCTAGCTTCTCTTTTTTATGTTAATACAGCAACATGTAGTGACAAAACCAAAAAGCATAGATTTTTCCAACTGGAATTGCAGACAGACTCTACATGTATTAGTCTGATTAAACTAAAATACCTTACACACATTTGCTGTGTTTGCAGCCAGATGAAAATGAGGTATGAATTTCACAGTGTTCACATTTTCCTTCCATTACTGTTACATTAACTTTCTCATAGTTTCAAAATACCTTAATGATTATCATTTTGCTTACTGTCCTTCACAGGTACTTTCCCCCCTGTTCTATTGTTTAAAATTCCTTTCATTTGATAAAACATACAGCATTTCAGTTTACTCTGGCATTAAGTTTTATTATGGTATATACTCGGTAGTTTTTTACTACATAAAAACCCAATACAAATTGGCAGCTAGGCAGAAGCTTTAAATTTGGGCAGGAAGTCTCCACAAGCACAGTTCTTACCAGGCATTTTTCATGCCCTATTATCAGTGACAAGGCCCATAGATCCACATGACACCTTAAATACTATCATTTTACTGTAACTGTTCCCAGTAACAATGGCTTGGCTTTCATTTCAATATCTTCCATCTTCACAACGCAATCTGTACATAGTTAGAAAAACAAGTCTGTGTCTCACCGTACTTTAACGTATCAAAATAATATTTTTAATGTTGCTTGTAATGCCCAAGCTCTTGTCGATAACTGTACTTCAATTAATAAAATGAACTGCAAACACATTGGTTTTCACGAAGCCTTAAGTTTATGTTGTTTTTTCAACACTTGGTTGTGGAAACATGGAATTAAACCCAGACCCAGATGTCCTCCCCTGTGTGTTACAAATTCATGCAGACTTGCACATGAGGAAAGGCTTAGCTTACAGCACATGAAAGTCAGAAGTTTATTATCTAAATGGGATATTATTAAAATTGGGATTAAAGTGGCCTCACCAGATGTTTACCCTGTGAAATGCTTAACAGCAACACCAAGTTAGACTTGGTGTCAACTGCTTACTGTCATTTTTATCAAGAATTGATAAATCTTACTTTTTTAACATTTTCAGAATTTAAATAAACTATCACCAGTGTTTTGGAAAGGCAGTTCTCCTTTCACCTGATTTTGTTAGCAAAAATTTGTTGATAACTTTCTGATACATAATAGCATGATAGATGATTTTGAGGGTTACATTTTCAGATAATGCCCAAATGATGCTCAAGTTTTTTATCAGCCTATATTTTACTGACCCAAAATTCAAACATAATTTCGGTGACAAGGGATCTGACAAAGAACCTCTAAGCAATACCATCTGTGATGAGAATCTGACACGCTCAGCTTTAGAAAGGTCAATGCAGAAGGACAACCTTGCTTGCTGCATCCATCACAACGGAATTCAGCTGCTTGGATGAAGAAAATGCTTTCCTTTAGTCTGATCAATCACACAATATGAGGGTAATGCCTCAAAATACTATGAACAAGCACTAACATGTTTGCAAATATTTATTTTTCTTTGATTCTGTCACCTTCAAATCTGCATAATACTCTTGTTTGGGAGACTACTTCAAACCATTTGACATAATAGAAAGAATGAATTAGAAAAGTCAGAAAAAATACTTCAGGAAATTTAAATCACAGCTTTTATAATGACTCGAAGTTCTTGTAAAAAACGTCTGTTTTAAATTGAAAAATAAGTATAAGTTTAAATTCTGGTTAACTGGTTACAATGTTGTTCAGTCCAACAACCTCCAGGCCATGAAACTATAATTGTTTTATTCCTTTATGAGTTACTCGATCCTGTCTATGCAGACAATGCCCTGCATCAACTTTGCAGTGCTTCTGGTCTGCAGGAACACTTTGACCTTCTGAATGCCTCTTAAAAATGTGACAGCAAGGTAAAATTACACTGTCCTTTTTCCACACGCATGTCAGAAAAATAGCTACAGTAATCAGGCAACATTCGAGCCTGGAAGGAAGCTCGAGGTTACATTTTGGTACATTGAAAAATGCAACTAGAAGCAGTACGTGGAAGTATGTACGGACACAATGAACCCTGTTCAGAATTAAGGCACATAATGTATAAAAACCAGTAGGAGTAACACTACAGAAAGCTACAGAGTGATAGTCTGGGACATGCTGCCATTGAAATCAGTATCAAGCACTGGTTGATCTCTGTGGTACAATGCTGTATGATACACTTGCTCTAACTGATCAGTCAGAAGTTTTCAACAGAGTATAAATGTGGCCCCAACTCTTTGGTTACTTTCCACAGTTAAGTTAATATATGACAATAATTTACATATGATTATTATTATTTCTTTGGCAGGATGGAACAGTGAAGTAACACTAAACTCAAGAAGGTATTTATTTCTTTAAATAGTTCATGGCATCTTTTTACTACCAACATAACATACCATGAACAGATTATATCTTCTAGAAGTACTACTTCCTCTAATTCTTTCATCCATGTATAGTTGTTTCTCCTTTTCATTTTATTAGCACTAAAAGAACAGTAATAGTCATATTTAACATCCTGACTAGATAGACCCCTGGAACTATCTGGTGCAGCAGCCTACAGGTAGAAGCACAAACATGAAATAAAATTGGAGTGCAAAGAAGATGCTCAGACCTATGATAGTCACCACCATTAAAAATACATCTGCTGTGGTTAGATGAGTCAAATATGATAAGAGTTAAAGGTTATCATGTCTCTCAGCTGCTGTAGTGCCACCTAATGAGCATAATCTGTAAAAGTCACCTCAAATGCCACTATTTGTTTTAAATTTAATTTTAAAGAATGCTTCAAAAGAAGGGCTCCGAACAAAATGTGGAGTGGGATGTGGGCACTCTTCATGCATGTTGGTTTAGCATCTCTAAGTCCCAGTGGAATGGTAGGGAGAAGGGGATCACCTAAGGCTGACCTTTGGTTAAACTGTGTTTTTTATCACATCAGTTGTGCCATAGGCTTCTTTAACCAAATCCAAGCATGTGAAAGCAAGGCAGTTATTGGTAAAACACATGGAAATGCCTCATAGCTTTCTGGTTAGCCCCCCTTGGTTTTCTAGTATGTCATTTTTTTCCACAGGGGTTCCCCTGTATAATGAGCACCCACTCCTGTAGAGTCAGCGCTGGGTCACATGCACACTTAAGAAGTCTCCTGTCCCACCTCTTCCATACGGTGACGGTGGTAGCTGGCACATCTCTGTGCCAAACTCTGCACAGGTGCAGGGGGGGGCATTTACTCACCACCCAACAGCTGTCATTCATCTCCTCTGTGAACAAAGGAGCAAGATGTCATATTATTTTTTTACTATTATTTTGCGTGCTGCTTTGAAATAGGTGGTGTATGAATTGCGAACAAAAGGTATGTCACAGTTTGGTAATCCTTGTTTTGGACTAGAACAACAGCTAGCAAACTGTTCTGCTATATCCAAGATCAATTCAGACTTGATGGCAGCCCATTGCTGGAAATGGTGTAGCTCCATACTAGTTATGAAGAAGTTCAGCAAGGACATTTGCGTTACTGTGCTACCCCCCCCACCTATTGTGCAATGATAATTACTGCAAACAGAGCACACTCCTATTTAAGCTCAGTGCTTTCCAGACAGTCAGGATGAACAGTGACTCTCACACATTTTTAGAGCAAGAAATGTATTCAACCTTCCAATCCTGACAGCCTGCACCAAGGTCTCCCCAGCCCCAGCTAAAAAACATACATCGGGAGGAAAGCCAGGTAAAAAGAGGCAAAACCACTGCTGTCCTAAAAATCCTTTGGGATCACAGGCAACCACTGCAAGTAAAAGCACTCCACTTAGAGTCTTCACCTGTGCTCACAGAATGGCTTTATGAGAAACCAACTTGGCTTGAAGTAATGTTTGCACCATCCACCACTTAAGATGTGCCAAGCACTACTTGGCCACAGCTGTGACTCTAAATCAAAATATCTCTTATTTGAAAAAAAAACCCAAATACATCTTTCACTTACAAAAGATAAGAGCTTCCAGATGGCATAACTGTCAAGGCAGATCAGTTTCTGATCCAGTTCCAGCTACCTTGACAGTATCGTCTTTAATACAGATGCGCAGAAAAAAAGTCCAGAAACACAACAGCATAGATGAGATTTGAATTTCAATTGTAAAGGTTCTCTCTCTTTTAATCTTGTGATAAAAGTCACTTTACAATAACATAGCATTCTGCTGTTGCTTTTGAAACATAATATGCAGCTATATGTCATATGTCAATTAAAAAGCCCACCTCTGAAAACAGCACAATGACGCCAGACTGCTATTTTGCAATACAGCCCAGCCAAGACACACTTCAGTATTGTTTCAAGAAAGCAGAACTGATAACAGCTGAAGTCTAGGAAAACTGACAACTCTGAGCTATGAGAATAGGTAAATCAGAGAAACTGCACATCCCACAGAGGGAAATATTGCTAATACTTGTGAAGAAATATTACAAAAAAAAAAAAAATTGAGTTAACCTCAGTTAAGAATGACATGCAATTCTAACCAATTAGAATGATATCTAATTTCATAACAAATTTAACTTCATGTTTTCTCCGCTGTTTTATACAGGTTACACCATTACTTCATCCTTTCAAGCATCTTTCTCAGAATATTTGATCACCTGACATTCACAGTTCACCCACTTACTGCCCAGATCTCTGGGATAAACTGGCTTGTGGCAGGTGAATTCCATGGTCAAAACATAATGTATGGAAGATTTAAGCAAAGGGAGCCATCACACCTCATGTGGGAGACTGTTAGTTCCCAGAACCCTCTGCTGTACATCATGAAATGCTGGATGGCTGGGAAGATTTCAGAAATGGGTTCACAAGAAGGAAAGGAGAAAAAGAGAGAGAGAAATGGAATATGAGTATGATGGAAGACAAAAAAGATAAGAATAATAAAATAGTATGTATTTAAATTCATATAAGATCTTCATAAACAAAGGTATTTCTAAGCCAAAAATTTAAGTTGGCTCTAAATAGGTTCCAGTAAAGGCCTATAGGAAACATTTGGCAGTATACCTATGATGTATGCAAATCATTTTGATGTTTATTTCCTCACCTACACTGTGTGGGACACATAAGCATATATGCTTTAAGGTGCTTGCCTCACTGCCAGTTGAGTTTTTATAAATTACTCATATTTGTAAATAATTCCCAAATAAATTTGTCAAAATTTTTTCTCCATTTGAGGAGGAGAAAAAAAAACAAACTCCCAAACAAAAACAAAACCCTTAAGGTTTTTTTGGATGCAAAGAAAAGAAGCCATCATAATATCAAAAAACACAAGCAGGTGGTGGATTGGTATCTGTAGGCTGATGACAGCTCTGTGGAGTTTACAGAACATATATGCACATATATGCACTTGAATGTTTCCACTCTAAGAACAAATACAAAACTGAGCTACCTATTGTTTATCCTAAAGCAGCATGAAAGTCAGAACTATATTTTATAATCAGATCTGTCTCAGACCAGAAAAGGACACCCGTGCTGGTTACCGTGTACATCTGGGTACATCTACCCAAACATGTCCAAAGACCATCCACAGCACATCACAACCTCAGGTCCCCACCACCTCCCAGTCATAGAACAGGCTTTAGACTTCCGTTGTGAAAGACCAAAAGCCTTGAAAATGATAATGCTGCAATATAACAGCATTTTTCAGGAGTGTTGTGATGACTTATTTGGAAACATAGGGTTTGTATCTTGCAGAAGAGAAACACTGTTGTCAAGGGGAAAACTTGAGGGTATATTGTGATGAAAGTTTCTTCTACTTGGTTTCTCATGCCTGCACCTGGTGGTGCCATTTATAGCTGTTTGCCATCATAAGCATACTGACCTAAAATGAAAATAGGAACCATTACAGAATGACATGCGTAAGCTTTCTCAAATAAAAACATACAGGCAGCCATCAGCAGAACTAAATTCATATGATCAACCTGAAGTACGCTCTAAAGCAGCTGTGTGGTGATTATACTGTAAAGGGAGAAACTGCAGCTGGAAAAATCTTCAACAACTTCATATCTTTGCCCTTTGATTATAAAGAAGTAGGAATATAAAGAGAGTTGATATCAACTGCACCTCGCTTCACCGCAGCCTCTTTGTGAATTAAATAAATTGCAATACATTTTGAGTTTAGAAGAATCAGGCCTTCCTTCATGAAACAGCTATTTAAACAGTCTTCCTTCTTTAAAAGCATGTATTTTATATTCTTTTATGTGGTTCTATAGTTTCCTTCCATTTATTTGCCCACTTGTCTCTGAAAACCTGATTGATACTCTTCCTAAGACTTTCCCTGCTGTCATCCACCTGCCTTCTCTGCCTCCTTAGACTTTCATTCAAAGCACTGCCTCTGCCTCACTCAACTTTTACACAGTTCTGGATTATTCCTATTTACACCCCATTTGAGCTCTCTGCAAACTCCAAGAACATTTTACCTTTTCTCCTCATTCACTACCTGCCTCGGGATTTCAAAGCCTGAAGTTTGAGTGCAGTACTTGCTCACTCACTTCACTCAGGCTTTGCCCCAGCCTCCTTCCCTGGCTTTCTCATGCCAACAACTTCCACAGCAGATTATAGCCTTTCTGGCAATGGCCCACACGAGTCTACACAGTGCATTACAGGAGATGATGAGTTCATTCTGCTCGCCCTATGAGCGAGCCCAGATGTACCCGCTTTACAAAGAGCTAAGCCTGAATTAAAAAAGCCCTCCTGAGATATAAAAATACATCAGATCAAACTCAGTGTTATGTAATTATAGGCACAGACCTTTTGGATTCAGCTCACTGCACTTTCTCAGAGCCCACCTGAGAGACCCTAAATACACCTACATAATATCTTGGAGACATCATCTTACTCTTCTAATTCTTCCTCCTCTCACAAACTCCACATGCACTCATATAAATGTGTGCAAACCATTCCTGAGTGAAGGAAAAAAAATATAAGCCCATACTCCAGAGTATTCCTTCCTGTTAACCCTTGCTATTGCCTCTGTAGTTTTGTTTTTTTGCCTTTTTTTTTTTAAAAAAAAAAAATCCCCTTCCCACAAAACTTCTGCTGAAGGTGCAAAAACACCTGAGCCAACTCTGCTTAGGAAGATGTAGATATAGAGGATCACTGGCCCAGGTTATTCCTCAGTCAGGTACAGTTGCCCTGCCTATGATGCTGCCTCTTTTTTGGGGATTCCTATTTCCCCACCTGGAACACATTTCCTAACATGTCATGGATTACTGTGTCCAGTTCTGGACTCCACAGTACAAGAGAGGTATAGACACATGGGAGCAAGTCCGGTGAGGANTCACTGGCCCAGGTTATTCCTCAGTCAGGTACAGTTGCCCTGCCTATGATGCTGCCTCTTTTTTGGGGATTCCTATTTCCCCACCTGGAACACATTTCCTAACATGTCATGGATTACTGTGTCCAGTTCTGGACTCCACAGTACAAGAGAGGCATAGACACATCCTTCTTTGAGCAAGGAGGTTGGATGAGACCATCTCCAAAGATGCCTTCCATCCTTCAACCATTCTGTGATATCTAGCAATTTTGTGCCTCCATTTTCCTGCTTTTGACACTGTTCATAACTCTCTCTTCTTTCTCCTTCCCCCATTCCTGGCACTTTGTGTCTGTCTTTCTTGGAAGGCCCATTAATGACACCCAACTGGAAAGTCAGCTCAAATCAGAAAGCAGCACAAACATCTCAACACGACTTTTGGACCTCTGTGTGATGCCACATGCAAGAATCATAGAATAGTTTGGGTTGGAAGGGACCTTTAAAGGTCATCTAGTCCACCCACATGAAATGAGCAGGGACATCTTCAACTAGATCAGGTCACTCGGAGCCCTATCCAACCTGACCTTGAATGTTTCCAGGGATAGGGCATTTACCACCTCTCTGGGCAACCTGTTCCAGTGTTTCACCACCCTCATTGTAAAAGATGTCTTCCTTATATCTAGTCAAAATCTTCCCTCTTTTAGTTTGAAGTCATTACGCCTTGTCCTATCGCAACAGGCCCTACTAAATACTTTGTACCCATCTTTCCCATAGGCCCCCTTTAAGTGCTGAAAGGCTGCAATAAAGGCCAGAAGGCCAGAGGAACAAAGTTTCTCTGAATGCAAAAAGGCCTGAGCAGAGTTAAATCTGCTGGCTGAACCCACAGCATGATCTACATACAGACCAGATAATTGGTAACAGGAAGTTGACTTCATTTCTGTTCTCTCAATTCCTGCTCACCCTTGTCACCTTTGTCTAAAATTTCTTTTTTTTTTTTTTTGGACCAAGTAAGAGGTCATGCTAGCTCTGACTAAACCCAAACTACTTCTATGACTCTCTTTTAATTATTATAATAGGCACAATCTGGCTTTTAACCAGGAATATTAAAGTAAAGAAGGCCTTAAAATCCTGGGATTTTAAGGGAGGACTTATAAAATTTTAATTTCATTATTTTTTCAGTTACTTTACTCATCATAAAATCAGCATATCCAGACTGCAGGTCCCCTCTCCCCTCATCCCTGCAGACCCTGGGTAAACAGCAGACCTAATCATCCTCTCATTAACCCCGATGGCTTTGATGGAATTATTCCTTGCTTATGCTGCTGCAACGGAGGGAAGAAGCTGCTCCTCCATGTTGCAAGACTTACATCAAAGTACTGGAGAAAGAATCACCAAGCTTTCTACTGGTCTTTTTTTAATATTGCATTTAACTACTGTTATAAGAATGGTCCATAATAAGCTTCAAACCTGGTTATATATTAACTGGTTGATTTTTTTTTTTATTGCCACACATGCAAGCTGACATAAAAGAAAAACTTCAAAGAGCCCTGTTTGTCCAATTGGATGGGCTAGATTCAATTAAAGATAAGGAAAAGGAGAAGTAGTAAATTATTTAATCAACTGCATGTCTGCTTTACTAGAGGTTGTAGGATAATAAAGCTTTCTCTAATAAGATTTTACTGTATCACAAATCCAAAGAAATAAATTGAAACATCATCCTGCTTCATGAAAAAATATAAACTACCAATGCTATCAAAAAATATTTTTTCTACATTCTGTTATGTAAGCTGGTACTGCCAAAAGTTATGTAGTGCTTAAAATATGTAATTATACTGAATAACAGGGACAAAGCCCTGAGGAGGTTTATGTCACAGATAAAAGCCAACACAGTAGATGCAGCTTTGCAGCAGGGAGACTGGTGTTAGTGCTGCTCGACTTTTACTACTAGAAGTAGACTGACAAGTCAAAACCTAGCTATGATAGATAGGTGCAGACACAGGTCAAAATGATTGAAGAGCTATCTGCAACAGAAAATGGGGAGGACCTGCTGGATAAGGTGCTCCTATTTTAGCTTAGTGTTTGCAGAACCTGTGAATGCCAGGACGGACTCCTTTCATATTTCCCCACCAACAGAAACATTTCCACGGTAGCTATGTTAGGACAAGCCATCTCACATGGATTTTCCACCAGACAGGTAATTCTGGTATCCCTCTCCTAGAAGACAATTTTTAAGTTTTTCTGCCCATGCTCTTGTGAGACCAGGAAAGGAAATGAAGACACAATAATCTATACTTGCTGAGGACTGAAGAAAAAGGTAAATACTAGATTGTCACTTCCCATGTAAAAGGAGAAAATCTGCAAATAAGACACATGAAAACACATATAAAGCTAAGAAAACATCTGTGCAGGTTTTGCTACAAAGTAAAATGAGTATATGACTGATTTGGAAATTCCCACCATTTACCTATTGGACANTTGTAAATCAGCCATTTAAAAAAAAAAAAAAAAGGTTGAAATATCTGGTCTCAAAGAGAAGTGAAATGAAAAACTAATCAATGAAGATAAATGAATAATGAAAACTATACTTGTCATTTCTTGGACCAGAAACAAAAACATTGCAATGGATGAAGAAATATGGTTGCTATTGTTATTTAAATGGACAGAAGTTTTGCATGAGGTTGCTTTCATTAGCCACAAACCAGCAAATACTTAAATGCTTTCAAAGAACTTTATAGCTTTAGTAAACTTCCATTGAAAAACAGCATGACATGGTGGTCTACAATTTATTTTTCAGAATAAATAAACTGTTACAACCAGAGTATAATGTATTAAAGGGAAAATAAATGTGACTGTTTTGCCAGAAATAATAAAAAAAACCAAACCAAACAACTCTTTTACATAATCACTTCAGTTGTGAAAAAGAGAAGAATCTCATTTAAAAACCAGAATACCCCTAAGTATCACCCATCAGCTGTGCAGAAGCAAAATAAACAAAAGATTCCATTACTGCTGCTCCTGAAACAACAATCTTCCAAGGATCCATTTTGGGGGGTTTGGTTTGGTTTGGTTTGGTTTTCCCATTTATTGAAGCAATTAAGATGGGGATATCTATGGAAATTAACTTCAGCATCAATGTAAATAAAACCTCTCTATCTATGCTTTCATATAAACCTCTCAGCTTTTAAACAAAAGGAGAAAATATTTATGAAAAGAAACCCTCCCAATTATGAAACGAAGCCCTGTTTTCTTACTGAATCACACAGTTTGAAATAAGCTGCTTGTGGTTCTCTTGCTTACAAAGGCGCAAATCAGGAATAACTCTCTCAAAGCTTATATAATTACTGTGGTACCAAAAGTCACGCAAGCAAATAGAATACCAAGCGCAATTTGTTCTGAGATAGTGGTGAAATGACCTGTTTAGCCTGTCCGAACTACGTCTTCCATGAGGCACCGCAGTCTCACCTAAATGAAACCAATGTGATAGACGAGATCTAATCTAGTAAGGGAGATAGAAAACAAATGTCAAAATACTGGAATTGCCTACGGACAAAATTTGTGATTCCAGCTAGCTCTAATGTGATGTGTTCAGATACGGTGGCTGCCATTTCCATCAAATAGCTCCAAAATAAACAAGATTGAAGCCTGGAGAAGTGATATTCTCAGTCCACAGCAGAGAGACTTCTGTGCTCCAGATGCTCGTCTGGAGCATCCACAAGACAGAAAAGTGTTCATGCAAAACTGTAGAGAGAGGATCTGTGGAATAATAAATAGCAGCGGTCTGGCAAGTGACTCACCCTGAGCTGATTCAGAAGTTCTGTTCCCTGCTGCTGTATGTGTAAACCTGTTTGGAATAACTGATTAATTAGGAAGGCGTCACATTTGAGGTAAGCTGTCTGGTTCCCCAAATACAAAGACCAAATGAAAAAGCCACATTAAACTAAATAGAAGTTTAAAAAGAATAGAGATGAGGGCAAAATCAGAACTTTGTTATAGCATTTTGCAAAGAATCATACAAAAGGAAGGCTGGCCAAACATACAGGAGTAATGAACACACTTGCCTATCCCAAAAGCAGAATTAAGTTAATCTAGACTATTCAGGATAGATTTATTTTTTTTTTTTAAATCCCCAGTGAGAGAGAATCTACACTGTTTCCTACTAGTCAGCATTTCTGCATTTCATTCCCAGAGGTAAAGGTTTTCCCCAGTACCACATCTAAACATCTAAAGCACCGGACTTTGATTGGTTGGTTGATTTGTTTGTTTGGGGTGGGTTTTTTCTTTTTTTTTTTTTTTTTTTTTAAGATAAGCTAATTATTACCTGTCTACATGGATGACTTTTGACTGTAACAGTCTTCTACGTACTGAAAGTCTGCTATCATGAGTTGCACCATTTAGATGAAAACAGTTAAATATGCCTTCTCTGCTCAAAAGGGAATTTTCTATACCTCTTGTAATTTTGCTACTCTCCTCTGAGCATGTTATAATTTTAAGCTCTTTTCTAAAGTGTGGAGGCAAAGAACGGACACATTATTTCATATTCAAGTCTTCATGAGATCCCGAGTAAAATTATTAACTTACATATACTGCATATAGCATTCTGGTTAATACAACCAGAATAATATCTGATGTTTATTTTTCAAAAGCATCATTTTTTTGGCTGATAAAGTCTGCGGTCCAGTATGGCAATCAGATACTGTTCTTCAGAATAAATATCTAGTTCTATATCCTCATTTTGTATTTGTGCATCTCACTCTTTCCCCTAAGCATTTTACACTTGTTTATTACTGAATTTCATAACAGTGATACAAAACATCTCAAATTTTCCAAGATAATGATCTTTCTTTCCTATTGGTCAAAATGCTTCCAAACTCTCATATTTCATCCATAAAGTATATGAAGTATACTTGTTAGTCTGTTACCAAGTCATTTATGAAAAAGTTGAACAAAAACCAGGCTCAGCACTGTCCACCCTCCTTGACAGTCAGACATCGATAACTCAGCTTTAAGTATTGTTTCCAACTAGTTATGCACCTTGTCTTAATTTCATCTAGATCATATTGTCCTAATTTATTTATGGACTCCTTTATAGGACAGTGTCAGAAACCTTGCCTGAAGTCAAAATTAATCCTATCTGTTCCCATATCCGATTAACCCAGAAATCCCATCAAAGAAAGTAATTAGAGTATGTTGATGTGATTGTTTTTGACAAAACCATACTAGCTGTTTTCATTACTTTATTATCTTCTCTGTACCTACGCATTGAATGTCTAATAGTTTGTTCCAGTTACTTTCCAGATGTTGAAATTACACTGTTTCATCTATAATTCTAAAATAGTGTGTTTTTCCTTTTTTAAAGTTAGGTACTATGTTTGCTAATGGTTCAGGGTTTGAGCTGGCTGGGCTTTCTAAGCACTTAAGGGCAAATTTAATTGGATCCTGTCAGCATTAATACATCATGTTACATTAATATTCTTTAAATCCTTCCTTCCAACTCTGTTTGTACCTACTTGGTACTGTTGTTTGGTTAAATACATGCTTACAGAACTGAAAGGGATTTTTTTTCCTTTTGTTTCTTGTTATTCTTTCTTGCTAAGCAATGAACCTGCGCTATCCTTTATCATTGTAACGTATCTTTCTAACACATTCAGAACTTTTCCCCAAAGCTTTCATGTGCCTTATTTGTGTAGCCTGATGCATCCATATTTCTGAGTATAATTCCTGTCTTTCCTCCCTATTGTGATATTTTGCAACTCTGCTTTTAACATATTCTCTTTCAGTAACTCCTAGCTCTCCTTCACTCATTTATCCTTTAGATTATCTTGCCAGGAGACCATGAGTTCGCTAAAGTATGCTTTTTTGACATGAGTTTTTCATGTTCTGGTACTATCGTTGCTTCTTCCTAAAACCACAAACATTGCCATTTTACAGTCACTTTCACCCAAAATCGGCTTCCAAGTGCAGATTCTCATCCAGTTTCAGAAATCTCTTAGTCATATCCAAATCTAAAAAATGGTACTTGTAATAATTTTCTTTATCTTTTAAAATAAACTTGTTTATATGTCAGACCTTCTCTATTCTTACATACCATTTTTGGAATCGAGTAATTGATGGTCTCCAATTCAACCAACTGAGGGTTCCTTTCTCAGTTTGCAGATGTGTAAATACTTCAGCCAATCAGTCACATCTTTACTCACAAATAGGTTCTTGTCATTAATTCATTTCAAACTTAATTTAAAAGGGCTGGGACTCCTCTTCTATGAAGAAAGGCTGAGAAACTTGGGGTTGTTCGGCCTGGAGAAGGCTCTGGGAAGACCTTATGCAGCCTTTCAAAACTTAAAGGGGGCATATAAAAAAGATGGAGAGGGACTTTTTACCAAGATCTTTAGTGACAGGACTAGGAGCAATTATTTTACACTGGAAGAGGGGTTTAGACTGGACATCAGAAAGAAAGTTTTTACAATGAGGGTGGTAAGACACTGGAACATGCCCAGAGAAGTTGTGGATGCCCCGTCATTGGAAGTGTTCAGGGTCAGGTTGGATGAGGCTTTGAGCAACCTGATCCAGAGAAAGATGTCCCTGCGTACAGGGAGGTTGCACTAGATGATGTTTAAATAGTCCCTTCCGACCCAAACCATTCTATGATTCTATGAAATTTGATGATGGCTCCATGGCTGAGCAAACTCACAATGGAGTGTATTCCCTTCCTAAAATTCATCAGAAGAGTTTTATTAGTTGTGTGCCATACATATGCATGTATGTTAACAGAAGTGAAATCAAAAAGAAGGGAAAACAAAGGTGTTTACAAAACTATTATAAACACCACAATAGATGCTATTAACCAAATGAATCAAGTCTTTCAATATTCATACTTAAAACAACACAAAAACCTTTCTGTTACTGTTATCTTTTTTAGGATTTGAACATTTGTGTTACTGCTTTAGGCAGAAGTAATGCAAACCTAAGTGCCTTTATGCTTTCTGAAGTACTAGGTATGATGTGAATATCTGTCAGTCATGTCCCTTGATCTCATTATGACTGGAACTTTCATTAAATTATCTTCAGAACTGTGAGGAAATTCTGAATTACAAAGATTATAATGAAAAAAAGAGTGACTTTACTAAAGTAAGTTAATTAGTTTACACTAAAATAAGCACTGAAAGTATATATTCAGAACACTGGACGATACCTGGTGCAACTACCTGCTGTTACGTTCAGTGAAGTTACAGTATGGAGATAATTGTGCAACAAGGCTATATCTGCAATAGAAAGTTCCACCACTGACATTACAAAATTCAGCTGCAATTTTGTTGCATAGCGCCTTCATTATGCCAGATAATTTACGGATTTATAGGGTGGTTTTTTTATATTAGCAGACTAGTGGAGGAAGATTACTTCCTCAGTGAGTAGGCTTTGGAGAGAACAAGGATGCATGCATAAATTCATCCGTCCTCGTAGTAAGGAAAGTCCAAAGGGTCACTATAGCAGTTTGATTACTACCATCACAAGCTTGTCTTTGAAAGGAGGTGAGCACTTTGCATTATACACTTCACACCTCTTTTTCAAGGTAAACATATCTACTGAAAAACTGAAGTGTAAAAGCTTTCTATATAAAAAATACAACAATCATAACTATAATTTTATAAGCATAGTGATAAAACATACATCCACACATGCAAATATTTCAACAGTGACATATAATGGGAAATAAAGGCACAATTTATATTCTTGAAATGGATATAACAAAACTTATAAAGTCTCTACATACTTTGCATTACATACGTATTAGAAAAAAACAATAAAAATTTAAAAGGATCCATTTAAATTCTAAAACCATTGCTCATATAAGGGTGATTTATTATCTGAGATTAATACTAACTTAAAGACTGGGCATCTGAGTCAGAAATGTAGCGCTCCAGTGTCCTAAAATCAAATTAAATGAAAAAAGAATTCCAATAAAGACTAAATTCCAATAAGACAGAATATTTTCATAATACTTTCCTTGTGTTTCACATACACTGCTGCAAAACAAACAAACTGAACCACTGACTCTGTAACTATCTGGTACAGTGTCATTATTTGCATTTTTTCAATTGTTTAATTTACATTTAATTAAACTATTACATTCACATGAGATATTCTCAGTATGTAATTGTTTTATACACAATTCTGACAAGTTAATACTTTTTCAGCCTTCTGCAATATAGCTTAGTATTTAAGAGAGGGTTTCTTTTACACTGTCACTAACAAATGCTTGGCAATTTAACAATCTCTCTACAGTATAAACATTTATGAAAACGTCAATCATTGCGGCTTCCACGTGCTTAAAAATATTTAAAATTTCCCCAGAGGGCAGTAAGCACAGTTCCTTGTCCTGTTCTTGATATAGTAATGGGCTGTTATTATTGAAAGTTCTCCCAGGGTTTTCTGTTTCTTTTAGATGGACCTAAATACGGTGAGAAGGCAGTTTTCTCTAATGTCTTTTTAAAGGCTCCTCTAAAATGACCTTATCTCCAGCCCATTTCACTTTATTCTTGCACTCTCTTCAACAAGATATAGGAGATGGATTCTGTTGTCTTTAAGGTTATGTAAACCTAATCATTAAAACCACTGTAGATTTAAAGTCTTTCCCACCACAAGATAGCTAACTTTATTGAAAAAAAAACTATCAGAGATAGTAAAAATACATTTGGTGTATTCCATGAATTCCAAAGGTGTTTTAATCTGGTTCTACTTTGGAGATTGTGTAAACTGCCTTCCTCATGCTGTGCTGAATAGAATGTAATGGAGAAACATTTGTTTCATAGTTTAGCTCATTTAAATAATTTAATGATGAATTAGACAATGGCAGTTTATAATGAGTGGTGTGCTCTGGTGCAGAGAGTAAACAGAAATTAAAGAAGAGGAAGAGATGCTGCAAAGATCTAAATACTGAAAGATAACATCGCTTCATTAGAAGACAACTTAAGATATTGCATAATAACACTTGGAGTTGCACAAACCTGCTGGGTGAAATGCCAAAAGGTCAAACGCAAACTTTATAAATCTCTAAAAGTAAGGAGAATATTAAATCAACAAAAGACTCACTAGCTTCAACAAGATCCAGATTTCCTCAGGACATTGTAACACCATGACTTCACTGTCCCAATTTACTAATAATTCTAAAGCTGAAATAAAATTGTAGTGGTGAAAATAATGAAAAGAAGTTTTGAAACGGGTAATGAAGTCTGTGAAAAAGTGACAGGAAAAGTATGTGATATAAGTTTCAAGGGGAATTCAAGAATTCAAGAATTTCAAGAATAAAAAAAAAAAGAGGGCTCAGATGTTAGGTTGAATCCATCTTAGACTTTGTTACAAAGAAATTTATTCATCCTTGATGTTAAAATAATAAGCTATCTCTGATCTGTTTCTGCAGTAGCCTACACTGCCTGAGCCAACAAAGTAAGATGTTTTTACAGTTTCCATCAGAAAGGAACAAAGTTTTTTCTCTTATTAGCAGAAAATGTTATAGAAATCCAATAATATGTTCTCAAAGTTCACCCTACAAATTGAAGAAAACCTTGTTCACAGAATTACTCTAAGATGCTAAAGAAACTCAAAAGGAGACCATTAAAACAATGGTTGAATCTGTTCCAGTTTATATGAACTTTGTCAAAACCTGTAAGAGACATTTTAGCTGAGGAACAGGTCTGTGAAAGAGAAAATCACTGAATCAAAAAGAGGTCAACAGACAAGAGAGATCAGAAAAGGAATTCTTACTGTGATGAGTTGTAGGCACTCAGACAAGTCATGTTTTTTAAAATTTAATCTAATTTACTGGAATCAGATCCTTGCTCCCAGATTCTCCGTACAACAACAGATTTGTCAGTAAACTAAATGTCATTGTACTATGTGTAAATGTTTACTAAAATCTTATACTCTGCTATCCACCAGTGGCTTCCAAGAATCTCAGCTACAATAACAGGCAAAAGGTTTGAACTGTATTGAGAAATTCTGACCAAAGCAGAATTCTGAAAAAAAAGTCTACCAAAATTTAGAGTCCTATAAAACAAGGCAGAATGAATTATCCATTACAGGAATTTAAGAAAAATGATTGTTTTGCAAATGAATATGGATCGTGTCACAATTCTTGTATCTAGAGCAGGGGATCCAAACTTTCTAGACCAACCACTCTCAACAATATCTTCCGTTTCTCACACATGTACTTTTATTACTTAAAGGGTTTAACTTAAATAAATAAATAAAAAAAATATGCCTTTCATCATTATAATAAAGTTCTGAACTCTTTTGGAGTCAGTTCCAGGATACATGCCATAATCTGTAGGCTGTAGAATGGAAAGCGCACAGGAAGGAAAGCACATAATGTTCCTGGCAACCTATAATTTTTTTCCCAGCAACCTTTTTTTGTGCTAGGAGGCTTGATGCTCACACAGGAATTAGGTGATCACAAATTCTGAAAGACTTTTTCCCCACTAGCGCCTTTCTGAAAAGCGCAGTTGAAATTGGACGTGTTAAATTTTATTTTATCATGTACTAACACGACAAAACAACAGCGAGGTCGTATTTAGCACATCATGGGATCAACTAGAGATTAGATCTCCATGTTTTACAAAGTTACATGTGTTTAACTTTTTATTTCATTAAGTCAAGAACCTGTAATAGTTCACAGGACCAAAACCCAAGAGATTTACATGCACACAGTAGGTGCGTGGTAGAAGTTGGCTCACTAAACTTTATTTTTATTTCCTTGGATTGACTGGGCTTGAGGCATAAATTTAATGAAGCAGACATGCGGCGACCAACACCAGCTTTCAGTTATTTCTTTGCTTCTCCTAGAATCCTTAAGCTTTGTATTTGTTTAATTCTCAGACTAATTTGCACCTTTCTATTTCTGACAAGGCAAAGACATTATATTCAGTAATTTTAAATAGCTTTTCTCATACTGTCAAATAAATGAACAGAGAGATGCCTTCAGACCATTAAGGAGAAAACATCTTCCCCTACCCTAGAACTCATCGCATTTCAACAGAAAATGTTACAGAAGGATGAAGAGGTTTTATTTGTTGTGTTTTGGGGGTTTTTTTTATCCCCTGTTTTATTTGGTTTTGGAAAAGTTAGCCTAAAATAAGAAGTAATTATGTGTAAGGCTAAACACTAAATCTTAGATGCAAATAAACAGGAGTCATAATCAAGCAATATATCAGTATCTCCTAGCAAGTATCTAGAAGTTAATTATATTAATTTCACACACTAATGGCTTTGGACTCTACCTAAAAGAGCCTACAGCCATCTTATGAAAGAAAAAAAATAATAGCTGCTGTAAGGGTGAATTTGAACAACAACATACATGTCCTGGTTACAGCCCTCACTACTGTGAAGTTACATTTAAATTCTTACTCAGTAAGTCAGCTAGTGACACTTTTCTGCCTTAGTTGTAGAGCCAGTTGTACAAATCTGCATTTGTCCTGGTTTCAGATCAAAGAGATGAGCTCCGGATCAGCTGAAGAGACAATCGATTCTCATTCTCTGAATAGAAAATGCCCATCGTGGACTCCTCCAACAAAGCCAGTTTAATTATAGATCCAGCCATGACATTTCAGAACCACATTAAAAAACACATATATCTAGACCCTAATCTATACACTTACCTCAAAACTGACTTTTTTTCGTGACATATTAAGATATCAGCGTGTATCATTTGTTGTTACAACTGTGATAATTCACTTTCAGACTGAAAAATACGCTATCATCCCAACCTTGCTACTCTGCAGGTGTTTCATGCTACTTTCATTGAAATTAAGGGGCACTTTGCCTTTGACTTCAAGACTGCTGTGATATTGTAGCCTTTTAAAGCGTACTGTACCCTTCCAATCTACTTTTTACTCACAATGTAGAGACCTGCTAACCGTCTTCTTTTTATCTGTGGTGAATTCTACAGGGTGCAACCAGCTAATTCTGAATAAATGTTAGATTCAGTTCTGGGGATGTGATAGTCATTAAGCAGACACTAAATTGCACCTATTTTTTTATACCCAGGGTGCAAACAAGGCCACCTCAGTGTTTACTTGACTGCTATGATAATTTCCAGGCCAAATCTCAGTCTTCCAGGCCATTGTTAGCTCCCTCTGGGTCATTTCCACAGCAACTCAGAGGCCACAGAGGGAGACAACCAGTGGACCAACAGAAGTGAAAGAAGGGCAGTTGTTCATGCAAATGTTCATACCCTTCTGCCTGTGGACATCTAATGCAATATAATCTCATGATTCTTCTGGAACTGCTGAGTTGGGAAGTCTGATTTCCTGTTCAACCTGTAGATGTCCAGAGTGCTCTCATGCGAGAGGATGATTTTAAAATCATTACACGATACAGGATTTTCAGTCCCCTTAAGTCTATTTTTTAAAGAAGACTGAGACCTGAGAATCTACCATAAACCCGTATTTCTTTTTATTTAAAAGTCTAAGATAAATAACACTCTTTCTAGAAATCTGTAAATTCTGTAAACTATGCATACATTCATCATTTTGCAATCAGTATTCTGAAAAGCTTGAAGTTAATTATTACAATGGACCCATAAGTAATTGCATAACAGATGTCTTCAATTGCTTTACAATGAAAAAACCCAGAAATTTTATTTACAATCATTTTATGTATGCAGTATGTCTTTCATTTTAGGGGCAAAGTCAAGTAAAGAATCTACATCTGACTCCAGTGCTCTGCTGTGCCACCTTGGCATTAAATTTCCTCTCGTTCCTTCAAAACAATTAGTGAAACACAGTGCTATGTAACAAACTATATTAAAAGTGTAACTTAAGCAAGAGAAGGTTTTATCTTTTTAATTGAAATTATGTGCTAGCAAGCATCTGTTTTGCAGCTCTCATGAATTAAGTCTACTACAGCACCATCATGTTTTGAATTCTGACTTTGTTTAATTACAACTGTGGGTAAATCTCCTTTGCCTGTGGTTAGCATAACACATTGATATGTATGACCTACAAAAATTCAGTCCTAAAATAAACCTAATAAAATCTATTCTCACCTTATTTAAAAGTACTCCAGTATACTGCTCATTGCCTTAAGTACTTACAAGATTAGAAATTGTCATTTCCTGCTACGGAAGAAAAAATAACTTTCCCATATTAACCTGCACAACATTCATTTGTGCTTAGGAGATTCAGTTAGAAATAATGTTAGTTTCCAAACACAGTCTTAAAAGCAGTTGCATGTACACCGCAGGCCCACAATTCCCACACCAATTTGTATTTCTACAATCACAGTTTCTTAGTGTTAACACTGTTTTTCTCTCCTCTTTTGTAGTGTAAAACACCTACATTAGAAGTGAGAATTGATTTATTAGCACTCTTTTTAAGTAGATCTAATGCACAACGATGCATCTGGAGCATCTCTCCTGTGAAAGAGCAAAGTAGCTCTGCAGCCTATTCATCTTTCTCCAAACTTAAATAAACTCATTTGCATGAGCAGTGATGTTAGAGATACTGCTCCTATCTGGGACAGATGCTACACCCAAGAAACAGCTACTGAATACAGACAACATCTTTTCTCTGAAGGAGACAGACCACTCCAATTTGCTTCAAATATTACTGATGCATGGCAGAATGAGAAGCAGTAGTTCACTCATGTAGCACAGACAGTTTCCTTACACATAACTGGGTAGGAACACTTGACAGTAGTAGGCATCTAATTGCAGGCACTGGAAAAGGATCTTCTTATGTGACAGGGGAAAGGTAAAAGTAGGGCACAAAAAGAAATGAGAAAATGGAATGTCTGACTGAAGTCCACACCCCTGCTTCTCCCATTAGTACAGTGTTTCTTTCCATTACAGATTTACTATTGCAAATCAGTGAAAGACATAATCACACCAGAGACAAAACATGACAAACATCTTTTTTTCTCATTTGCTTGTTCTGAGAGGTCGAAACTTCCCTTCCAAACTCTACTCGGTTCATATTTAATTGGACCACACGCTATATGTAAAATATTGCTGCAGTAGCCAGCACTACACATTCTGCAAAGAAGAAACAGATCCCTTCATCCATGCATCCAGTTTTCTGTTGTGAAAATTCTAAGTTCGTCGTTAATCTCTACTCAGGCATTAAAGAAATGTGATAATCTATTGCCGCATAATGCATTCCTATAAATA
Source organism: Anarhynchus alexandrinus (assembly GCA_008711295.1). Lineage (NCBI taxonomy): Eukaryota > Metazoa > Chordata > Aves > Charadriiformes > Charadriidae > Anarhynchus > Anarhynchus alexandrinus. The sequence continues at coordinate 2,449,002 of VUYV01000078.1, read as the reverse complement.
ATATCAGTATCCAAATATTATTAATTTTTCTTTTTTAAGAGCAGTCAAAAAGTTTAGATTTCCTGTGAATTCAACGAACTGGTGAAGTACTACCTAGTGTATTATTTCTTTCACTTTATATTCAGAGCTACTTCTTCCAATCTGTTGTCTTTTGTTTCCTCAGCTATGCAAACAGTAAAATGAAAAGACTATAATCTCTTCCCTCTTTAACTTACTGAAAATCCACAATAATTTTTTTTTTTCTTTCAGTGTTTATCCAATAAGTACACACCTTAAACGGGTTCATTCTTGATAAAAATGTCAAAACCAAGCCCTGTATCACAGCTTGGTTCAGCTCTGCTGTTCCTAGTGAAAGCTAGTGTGTTGTGACAGAATTATATACCTTACTTGCTATAAAGCTCCCCCTGTTTAAGCAGCAGGTGATAACCACAGTTAGTTTGTCTCTCTCAAGTGCAAATTCTAATCTGACACTATTCCAGGTGAGCAGGATCCTCAGATTCAGCTGCCTCAACTCTGGAACTAGCCCTTCAAGCCTTTTAAGTGCCACAGTTAATTGAATAAATTTCTCCTAGACAACGCATGGCTATACCAGAGATGCTGGCTTATCTTTAATTTCTTAAAGGAGAACAAGTTGGCAACAGACAGAACTCAAGTTCAGCAAAGGAATGTCTAAATACACAGAAGTGCTGTTCTGAGAAAGAAAATAATCAAACAGTAATTTAAAAAAAAGGGAGGGGGAATTAAGTTTCTCAGGGAAACAACCACCTCCTGAATGTAATTTTACTTCTCACACTTCTAATGAACATTCTGCTCATCCAGAAGGTACGTTCATTCTCCCCCTTCATACTCCATTTCTCGGCAAAAAATAGCCTTCTTTGTCTAGAGAGCACGCTCCTTTAAAACCTTTCCTACTTCTGCTGTTTCAGTGGAAGTTCTCTTTGCTCTAATGCTCCTGTCATTTGCTACTGGATTTCTGGCCAGAGAGCTGTTCGGAGTAAATGGCCCTGCCTAGAGAACATCCACGTTGTTCCCAAAGGGAATCAATGCCAATAGCACTGCTTTTCTCTCTCACATCTTCCCACACTGGGCAATAGTTTTCTTGTAGAAAAATTAAATCTTGCAGCCTTAGCAACAATCATATTCAAAATAAGACTGAAATGCATTTTGAAAGCCACACACACACAGAGGAAAAAAAAACAAACATCCAAAACACCAAGGACTTCAAACCCTGGTGAAGCCTTAGGCATCATCTGGGCATAGTATGCAGCACGACAAAATAGCTTCAACCAGTGACTGCAGTCAATTCTAAAGGGTGATTCAACCCCAAAGAGTGTTCCTGTGAAAACAGCACCTCATAGCTCAATGTTTACTGTTTTTCAATGGCTTCTACCAGTTTACAAGTAACAGGATTATAAAGAAGCTCCCCACCCCCCACTCACACACCCTTTCCAGCTCTCAGCATGGGATCTAGAAAGCCTCACATTCTCCCCAGAAATCTTGATCCAACTTGTACATAGTGAAGGCACAACTATGGCAAGGATCACTTTTCTGGATTACTGTCCTCATTGCTAAATGCGGACATTAAAAATTACTTTTATTAAAAATTATTATTTGTTTGATAGTGTTTATAAATCCTACACATATATTAAAATATATCTGGAATCTATCCCCAATTCTCCAAATTCTGGGCAGATACAAACTCCACGTGCATACGTTGTTTGAAAAAAGCATGTCTTTACACACATTTTGCAGGCTAGCAACAGCAGATAGGCTGTACAAACAGTTGTGCTCCAAGGCTGCCGCAGGAGGTGACTGGGAGTATTTGAGAATGCTCTTCTCTGTAACCACCGTGAAGCAATAAGTTCTGGAGAGATTGGCCATTTTCAATTTCTAGAAACTCACCTTGGATAAAGGGTTGTTATATTTCAGTTGAGAATGATGTGGCTCGAGCAACGTTAAAAAACAGATGCATATTTCCGGGCATAAAATTCAATAACCATTTGTCACCTGCTCTTGCTACAGACAGAACATCATCAGTAAGGGTTGGGATCACATCGCCACATGACTGCTAGTAGAGCATCCAGGGGACTGGTACCAGGATGGATGCTGCCACAGGCTGTGACAGACGGGCAGACAGGAGACAGGCAGAAGCATGGAGAGGCAGTACAGTCAAACAGCTGCCTCACACTTAGGCTGTGTGCTCCAACGAAAGAGGAAGGCTACAACCCACCTTCACCTACTGAGTAAATCCAATATAAGGGTACCAACGACTACATCCCAATTGGGTTTTTTTATTGTCTGTTTGTATTAGTGGTTTAATTGCTTTTCCATATTTTTAAAAAGTATACAAGTAGAATAGAAAACCTTACCTCTTCACCATAAATCAACATCTCATTTGAAATATTTATGGGTAAAGTATCATCTGTGTTAACACAGAATTTAGTTTTGGCAGTTAATCATTTTGACTATGCAAAAAGAACCTCTACTTTTCATAATATTTTAGGTAGTCAGAGGTTATATTCTTGATTACCTAATCAAACACCTGCATTTTGCAGCATTTGGCTGTGTAATTAAAGGTGCAGCACTGAGCCGTAGTGTTCAAGGTCAACAACTAAAAAATCAATCATTTAAGTAATAAGCCCTGGCTGACTTTCCTAAAACCATTCTTCAATTGCAAAGTGTTTTTAAATAGATCAAGAAGATGGCTAGGTTATGAAATAGTTGTATTTCTCACTGTCAGACCTTTTCAGAAGTTTTAATTAGAATATAAGCTTCAGACACCTCAGCATAGCATGCCTATTAAGACTCACATAGGTAAAATCAGGAGTGGTGCTCAATTATAAGCATGTTATAAAATGATTCTGCCTTGGTATTCCTCCCAAGCTAAACACTTCCCCTCATACTCTAAATATTATCTTCATTAACTGTATCTAAATAATGCCCAGCATTGTGAACTGCAGATACAGTTTATCATGTTTCATTAGGCTGTAATTCAACCAGATATTTAACTACTAAGAATGTAATTGATGTTATCAAAGTCAATGGGTCTATTTAAAAGGCACAAAGCCCAGAATTTCTTGCGGAAATTGTGGAGGTTAGTACCAGCACACGGACTGCAGAAGCAGTTGTGGTCCAAGGCTGGTGCAGGTCACTAGGAAGATTTGAGGTTTGCTTGTGGAAGAACCTCGTGGTATCTGGGGGGAAAGAAATAGTTTCATGCCTGTATCTCACTGAGTGGTGGATACAAATAGTCTTTCTTAACCAGGGCTGCAGTCCCATAGTATACACATACTCCACCTACGTCCACATAATGGACANGTTTCATGCCTGTATCTCACTGAGTGGTGGTCTTTCTTAACCAGGGCTCCAGTCCCACTCACATAGTGGACGTTTTGCCTGACTAAGTGAGCTGGAATTGAGCATTTGGTCCAAGCTGCCTTTCTGAGTTTTGTGATTTAGCACAATACAGAAAAGCAACCCAAAAGTTTCCCGAATGTTTGATTACCACCTTTCTCCATTCAAACATCCAGTATGACCTCAGAGAAGTTAAACAAGTCTCATTTTAACTGTTTAAAAATGGAGAATAACATCAGCCATGTGCACTCACGATAGAATTATTGAAAATGTAAATATCTTCCCTTTTTCATAACTCTCAAGCACTCAGGTACACAAAAAGTTGAAAGGAGCAGCCATATATTGTAGTTCAGTACAAAAATGTTCACAATATTTTTACAAGGCCGTGCCACAAAGGAATACTTGAACTCATTTATGTTTTCGGAGCATTTTGAGAGCTTTGAATTAATTTTAGTCACTTTTAAGAACTCAAAATTCTCTTCCACATTCCAGTGTTCCAGGAAGCAAATACCTCTGTCATTTTTATTCCATTTCTAAAGGGTCTCTTTTTATTTGCCTATCCAAGATGTAAAAAAAAAAATAAAATAGAGCATAATAAAAGCAAGAATGACTGAAAAGCAGTAGCAATGGTTCACTGTTTCACAAAGTGCTGAGTGGAAAGTAAATGGTCGAAAGAAGGAAAGAAGAGTGGATAAAGTGTTCCAAACAGGGAGAAATGAATGCTTTGTAGTACGTGTGAATCTGTTCTGTAGTTACGGTTGCTCAGAAGAGGAAAAAAGTCATATTTCTTTCTTAAGGGTTAAGAAGAAATCATATCTATTTACCATAAATACCAGCCCCTCCAAGACAGAAAATATATATACATGTACTTCCAATGAAGTGGCTTTTTCACATGCTATCACATGCATAGCTTACATAGCTTACATATGCGTAATAACTTTAAAAGGAAATCCACTGAATCTGCGCTCTCCTCCCACTAAAGCTTCCTGATGGAACTGTGTGAATGTTTCTGTAAAAAAAGGTGCCACGTTTTGTAAAATATCTTTATATGAACTGCAAAACTAAAGGGTTAAGCTTACAAAAGATCCACAACTTGTGATTATGTGAACTAACTCCCTGTCATATCCACACTCGACCATCATTCTGTAGAGGCCATATATTTCTCCCGATAGGTCTGTTTAGTGAATCCTATATAAAAAGTACAAATCCTTTTAATTTCAAATTAATGGGAAGAAGGTGGTGGTTTTGTTCCACTAGGGGCGAAGAACAGTCTTTATTCCTCATATAGCAGCACATATGTCAGTTATGTTGCAAGTGATATTTACCCTCCTGAATTTGCAAATCATCTCAGATCTGAGGGCCCTACATCACTCTTTTTAATCTGCAGCATTTCTTTTAGGGTCTCATTACTCCTCTGCAAATGGTGTTTCAAACAATCACTCATAGTATAGTTAAATTTGCCAGAAAATTAAACCAACTACATTATATTAGTGCAGTTCTAGGAGTACCTGGGCACACATCATACAGAGCCCTTTCAAAGACTAGACTACAGGTCATTCAGGCCAAACCCATTAACTGTCAAAAATGGCTGGTTTCCCTTTATTGTCTAATTTCAGTCAAGTGCTGGTTCTTAACCATGGAAATTATTCTCGTTTATATGCTTACATAAAGTTATAGCTGCCCATTGTTACATAAAATAGACATTTCAATTTATAAAGTGTATACAACATAGGCATTTTGAACTCCACATTCTCAGAAACCTATACACTAAGATAGAGAGTAAAGAATTTCAAATACCAGCAAAGGATTTGAAGGAAAAAAAATCTTCTCTTTAACAGTACTCTTCTATTCTTTTTAGGCAAGAAAATGATCAATACATGTTCATATTTTCCAGTACACTGACTGCAACAACCCATTAGAAACTATAACATACAGCAGAGAATGTAGAGATACACTTTCACATATTTACACTGATTTATATTTGCACCATTTGGAAAATATTGATTTTTTCTTCTTGTGCCCTGAACAGAAGTGCAGTTTGCATGTCTGCATTTGTTTAACAAGAGCAACTTCAACTTGCACAGTGTCTTGACATTCCCCTATATCTTTGTCTGCGTACTACCATCATTTGACTGATACTTGCATAGCTCTGGGAATAGCGATTGCTTTTTCCCTGTATCAGCAGAACAAGGGAAGAACCAAAAATCCTGTGTACTCCACAGAAATAGTCATTTTAAAAATCCTTACATCATAATACAATAACAGAAGAGTAACCCAGCCTAGATAACGGGGATCGGAAGACTATAACCTAGGAGAAGATAACACTAAACAACTGAGCCTGATTTGATGTCTGACATACTATTACACAATAAATATATCATGCCAGACTAATAGCTGGCTGACTTCTGGCTACGCTGCAATCAAAGTAGTCTGATCACATTACCGTCGAGGACCTGAATAAAAAGCTGGGGTTTGTTTCTTGTACTGCTCATATACTAATGAGCGCTGCTCTGCTTATGCCCTGAAGAGTCTGTCTTCTAGTTAAGACAGAGAGGAAAAAATGTAAGGAATAATTAGTAAATAAGAATCATTTATGTCTCAAAGAAAAAATTAACCAGACAAAAAATACTGTATGCATAGTATGTTGTAAATGGATGATACACAGGGCCAATTACAAGTTTCCCTACAAATACATAGTTCTAGTTACTTACAAGTATAGAACTTCAAAGGCATTTGGAAAAGGAAGACTGAGTGACCTTGAGGACAGTCCCCGAGCTCTGCTATTATTGCACTGACTGAGAAAAAAATGTGTCTTTACAGAGGTGTTATTTCCCAACAAAAATTCTTGTGTGCATGCCCCTGTGTGGCAGTATTTATTTTTTTAAAAAAAAAGACTTTGGCTAAAAAGCCTAGAATATTAAAAACTGTAATAAAATCTTCCATGTAATTTATTTGTTTCGGTAGAAAACTGGAGCTGGTCCAGGGTATTTCACTTTGTAGCAGGGAAGCAGTTAGCAGCATTTATGGAACTGCAGTCCATCTTTGAATTACATGTATTTGACTCAGCAGTCACTTACAGACAGAAAAGTACAGTTTTTCAAATAGTAAATCTTAGAGTAATAGCTTTAGCTAGCTGGTACTGTGGGATTAAACTTCTTCAGTAGCTCATCAGCCACAGTTTAGCCCAGACAAGTTAAATTAAGGTCAGAGGTTCAGGTACAGCTGCCTTTAGCTGATGAGTTCTGGGATAAGCAGTGCAGGTTGTCTATTGCTGTTATAGGCCAAGAAAACGTGCAGAACAGCATGTTTCTCTTCAGTTTATATGGGTGAGCTTAACAGAATGGCTTTCTCTCCATCTCTTCCCCATAAACTAACCTCTTAGCAGAAGTTTGCCTATTCTAAATTTTTAAGCATATATTGCTATTCTAATTTATTATTGAAATAGCTTTTGCCAGACCTACCTGTGGAGGGCTTACTTTTCTTAACCATTTCTCTGCTATGCTTTGATATCTGCTTCACCTGCTGTGCCTGCAGTCAAGCAGGGCATGTTCTGCAGATGCTTCATCCCATATTCTCATTTGAGACGTTACCAAAACTTCATCAGCCGGGACATGCTTTTGCAAATGGAGAAAACGATAAGGTAGCTAATGGGACAGTGTCCAGGGAGGGACAATGAGAAATGGAAATACAATGGAAGGAGTAATAAATATTGAGAGGTGAAGTTGAGGAAGGAAAGGGAAAAAGAAGGCAGAAGGTTTGGGGACACAGGAGAGTTATGAAAGCATTCTGGGAGTAGAATTTTTGGTAAAGTTCTGTGGAAAAGGGAGTAAGGTAAACAGGTAATGGCAGAAAGCGGAAAACAGAAAAAGGGAAGAAGGAAAAGAAAAAAAAAACAGGAAGCCATAGTGAGCTTTTTAATACTTTAGAACATGTTCACCTTAGTCAGTAATTTCTAGGCATAACAGTGAAAAAACAGCTATGCCTATAAAAAATAATAAAGTTTTTAAACCTGTGGATGAGAAAGCGAAATCACCTTTTCTTTGAACTTTTTACTCTGCTTTCATCTCCCTACAGCAAGGTATGTTAGTTGACTTCAGTTGATGCAGTCCGTTTCACCAAAGAAAGGCAGGGCTGTGGGGATTCTCCCCAGAAAATAGCTTCTCTTCTTAGATGCAAAAATTTACTCCATTCACAAGAAATACCATACAAGACACTTCTCAAAACTCACCAGCCACATAGAACTATGTGATACTAACTGGAAATTCAAACAATAGATAAAAACAAAACTAGTCAATGAAAACTGTAATGGAATTTGAGAATTGCTTGCAACATTTTTTCCTCCTTTGAAATATCAGCATGTTTCTATTGAAAATAATAAAATCAAGCAAAACATCAAAAACTGGCTTATAATGGCACGTTTCCTTAGGTAGACATTTATTCCATTTTCAACCACAGCTGTGGGAAGCAGATACCAAGCTATTTATCACTCTGTAAAGTACTAGAACCGGACAACTAAATAGCACACAAGTCTTTGCAATATCTTCCTGGTAGGGTATTCAAGCTGGTAAAAAAATAAAAAAAAAAGAAAAGGCAAATATAGCAAACCCAAGAATATGGCAAAGCAGACTATATTTGGCTCCCTACTTACAAAAAAACTGACTAGTAATCATATTTCCACAATCTAAAATAAACATGGATAGATAATTCTGGAAGACTCAAACAGTCAGAGAAGTGCTATCCAACAGGATTAAATAAAATTCTGCAGCTGCAGTCACTTCTATTGAGCTAGTACAAGCATTTCAAGATACAGACATAGAAATGAAATGTGCAGTAACACTTCGAACATAAAAGCTCAATATACAAACAGACTGTGGAATGAAAACATACCATTTGTAAAAAGACAATGTGCTATTTTCTCCTAATACACATTTTAAATTTCAGTGGACATACAAGAAAAGAAAAATAACTGAGTATCTTAGTGAGAAAGCTTACCAAAACTAATGCTCGATCTAGCCATCCAGAAGATAAATTTTAAACAAATGATTACTCAGGTTTTACAAATCTGCATTTACATTCACTTACAGAAAAATGCAAAATATAGTGGGCATCAGCATCAGCCAAGAGTTAAGCTTACCACAGACCATATGGGAGGATGTCCCCAAAGACTGTGTATCTTGTACTAGCATGGCATCTGCAGTACATAGCAACACTTTATCTGATGTAATAACGCCTTCTGCTCTTAGCCTTTCCAAGTTATAAAACAAATGATTAAGTGATTTCACCATAAGCAGCCTCGTGGAACACTGACAAGGTAGGATGAATATAGGGAGTTATCACTCCGCATGCCAGGCACCTTGTAAGTCAACATATTAAGAGTTACAGTCTAAGTTTATCCTTTTTTTTAGAAGACTATATTGTTTTAAAAAAAGAAACTAAAAATGTTAACTTGCAAATTGAGTGGAGGCTCCTGGAGCTCTCTGGTTCATTACACTGCTCATGGCGGTAGATCAACACATTCAATGAAAACATAATAAAATCGATGTAAACCTCAGTTATCAACAAATGGCTATCATGCCTTGAAATTATTCTGTTAGCTAGACTGCAGTACTGTAACCAGCACCATCCACAACACACAGGCTATAAATCCAGAATGTGTTCACAGCCATGCATCTTCAACAAATACTAAGAGTGCACAGACAGTCTTTAACAACTTAGGCTATGACATGTGTTCACAGCGGTGTACCTTCATCACATACTAAGAGACCACAAAGAGACTTTAGCAACTCATGCTACGAGTTGCAGTCTTTAGAGCAGAGGACCTTCCTGTGGGATAGGTGCTCCCTGGAGGCACCATCTCCCATTGCGTCATTGGAATAGTTAATAGAAATGCCACTGATACACACTGGGAGGGAATGTGGGAAAACATCAAGAGAAAGACGCTTTCCAACAAAGTCCCCATCTCAATCATGCACCACGGAAGGATGGCATCACTAAAATTTACTGCAATAAACCAAATACCAGCATTTCTTTTTCTCTAGACATTTTGCCGTCAAATATGGCCTTTATTATTCTCTAGTATTAGAATACATATCTAAATACAGAAAGAAAGAGAGAATGTGAATGCCATAAAATTAAGGAAGAATTACGTGCATTTACCTCTTTAACCTTCCTCAGACAAGGGATATGAAAACTACGTATCACCAGTCTGGATTTACCCAAAGGAAGAGAGACACAAAAAATAAACTCATCCACTGTTTCATAGGAGTCATCACAGGAGAAAATAAGTGGAGAAAGAAAACACACTCATGAAATGTTTCTATTTCAACAAGTTAGTGGTTTTCAACACGTGCTCTTCCCTAAAAAAACTGCTTTTTGGGTATTTTCTTCAATTGGATTACATACAAGGAAGATGCTTTCATGTTTGAAAGCACTGTATGTTACATACGTACTGCAGATTGTCTAATATCACTAAAACACATGGTGAGTCAGTAGTCAGTTCCTGCCTGAAAACTACCACTCATGTCCCAATCGTCTTCATGCAGTACAGTCATTCCATAACTAATCAGAGAATTACAGAATTGTAGAATGGTTTAGGTTGGAAGGGACCTAAAGATCATCTAGTTCCAACACCCCTGCCACGGGCAGGGACACCTCTCACTAGACCAGGGACACCTCTCACTAGACCAGGCAGTAATCAACAACGAAAAGGTAACATATCTTCCTTCAGTAGAACAACCGCTAACTCAGTTGATATCTAAAGGGATTAAATAAAATCTTTTAACAACATGTCTTAGTTTAATTTTCTGACAAGCCACGCCAAATGAAACACACCCAGGCAGTAAATGTGATTATCATGAAAAAGGAGGGCCACTCTTTTCCCATTCCAGCCACTGATATAGATCTCTCATCCTTGTTTTCAGCGTGAACATAGGTCTTTATGCTTTGTGGTCTAAACTCAGAAGTAATTACATTAAGAGAGGTCAATTTCAGAGTCTTCATTTTTGGCATTGCTTTTAATTTTGAACAGAATTCTCTAGGTCTTTTTTCCTACTTGGACTTTTTTAATGAACCCTATTCCCTATAATTCCTATTTCTGCGTGTGACTGATTCCTTCCAGTTTTGCTCTCAAAGGAGCATAAAAAGATTCAGAGATGTGGGCTGGGAGGCGGAATACTGAGCTTTGCAGAGACGCGCTATTTTTTTTTACCGTAACACCATCACTGATGTATGCAAATGAGATCATGCAGTAAGAACCAACATCACTGGCCTCTAGCTGGAGGTAGAGCAGAAACTCTTGGCTAAAGAGTTGGAAGAACAGATAAAGAAAGAATGAATAATAAAGGTGGAGAAGAAAGAACTGAGCCAACCTGTGCCAGGAGAGATTAATTATTCAGGTTTTTCCAATAACCAGGATGGCTATCAAGCTGCAACTAATCTTTCCCAACAGGTAGCATTTGTTTGCAAGGTCCAGTGAAGAAAGAGACAGTCAAGAGTCTTTTCTCCTATTTAAACTGGTAGACCAAGAAAAGGTGGATTTTACAGATTCTGGGAAAGAAGTTTGGTATCAAGGTAATTAAGGCTGATCCCAGGACATGTTATGTTTCTCCTCATGAGGGCTCATTTGGACATCTGTCTTCAGACTTCCCTGACTTGGGGGGCATTTTCTATGCACAGATGCAGGCGCTGACTACACAACATCCAAATAACTCTCCATGATTATTCTAGGCTAAGAAAAAATGAGATACAGCAACACAAAACTATCAGGGGAAGAGCTGCCACATTTGCTTTGATACTGTTGGAGGCTGAGATTAAGCTATCCATTCCATTTCACTGTAACAGTCAAGGGCCCAGTTGTCCTGCTATGAAGCAACAGGGAGGTACAGCATGGTAGAAACAGGAAAGCGTGTCAGCAGATAGGAGTGAGACACATCAACATAAGAAATAGTTTTAATGAAAATAGATTCCTACTCTTTTGTTTCTGTCTTTACCTGGTCACCTGGATTTCCATGCAGACTGGCTCTGAGCTATAATGCTCTTGTTCTGCATAGGCAGTAAGCTGAATTCCAAGGTATGTCCACAGGATATAACGCTGGCTGTGGAGCTGCACGAGGTGGCTCAAACACTAGAGGCAGTATAGTTGCATTATAGAGGTGTTCTGCTACACCTAATTAGACCAACCACTGCCTCATGTTGTGGGAACATACCCTAGGAGAGTTCCTGAGATCTGACACTAGATTTCTCTTAGATTTTAATTTCCAAGGTAGTGTATCTTTTGTTGAACCTAGACAGCTCCATGCCCTTTGAAACACTTTGGATGCAGAGCTTTCCCATCTGAACTGACTCAGAATACCCAAACCAATCCATTCGTTTGGTGGAGCCCTGGCTACTATCACAGCCTCAGGCTATTTAGTGAAGCACTTCATAGCTATCAGCAAACATGATTGGCAGCTTCTGTTCTACTCCAATAGCGAACCCGGAATGATGTGGAACTTTTGGAGCTGTCTCAGTCTTAAAAAAACTTGTCTTTGTAATGCAAGTTTATTGCACTTGCAGTGATTTCCCACGTCTTCCTACTCTATGATTTACCAAGAAATCTCCTCGCTGTTTGAAATCCCCAGCCATCCAATAGTTTTCTAAACAGATATAGAATCAGAGTACTTGCTTTTCCTGAACCAGAACAGCCAGTTGTTACTCATATCCATCATCTGGAGGCTTCCTCTACATCCTGCTCCAAATATTTCACCTCCCAAAGCTATGCTTTCACACTTTGATTTAAAAGTGGTACTCTGGTACTCTGAGGAGCACTTTACGCTGCAGGGTGGATGAATTTACCACTTCGTATTCCACTAATGTCTACCCTGACATTAGGAACTTCTTTGGTAAGTTTTCAGTAGGTCTGAAAACAGATTTGAATCTTAAGTCTACTGAATTATGGAAAGCGATAAGCCTCTCTTAGCATGCATACTTTCCTCCTGTACATTCAATTTTTGTTCTTCATCTAGATACTATCCTATAATACCAAATGTCTGGTTAGGGCATCAGCATTATTGTGTTTATGCCCATGCCTGCTTTAGCTTCATAATCAATCATAACATTTCAGTTTGTTTTCTGACCGCTTAGCTAGCTGCCCCTCAAGAATCCTGAACCATAAAATCTACTGCAGGCATACACATACACATAGAATAGAAATTATGAAAAATAAGATGAAAATGTTCTAGAATGTAATCACAACTACAAGGTTGTGTAATTATTTCTGTCAGGAAAATCTGGACTTCTATGGTGACATACAACCTTCTTAAGACACTGGTATGCTTATGTATTGTTCTTAGATTGTAAGGACTGCCATGTATGTTCAACTTTAAAGAATTTTGGCATGCAAGCAGCCTAAATCTAGAGAAATGACAAGAGCTGTCAGTGCTTGCAAAGGAAAAAACACATCGCATTAACTATTGTAAGCTTGCCCTTCTCACTCAACCTGTGCAGTGTCTGTGCAATATTAGTTTAGCAATATTACCAAGCAAAACAAGAGGCTCCTGCAAAACTTTCCATATCCTAAAAGGAATGGAAAACTATCCATTTCCATATAACCTTGGTTATTTCAGAAAAAATGCTGATCTCACTGACTTACTGTCTGCTTGTTAAATAACTCACTCTCTTTTGATTCAGTTTCTGACTGACAGCCTTCCATTTCATCAGAGACTGTTTGCCAGACACTTCTTCAAAGATTTCAGCACGCATAAGGATATATTAGCAGGATAACAAACAGACCTGGAAAGCCTGTGTCAATCAAGTTATGCTGAAACTTCCACACTTCTCTCTGTTTTTATGTTCTCTTTACTTTTCCATACACACCATCTTCTCCAATAACACCCAGTCAATGCCCAGTATGATGCTCTGCCAAAGCTTTTCCATACACAGCCTTTCAGTTTCTGTGCAGCTTTGCACCGTCTTTGCTTCAGACGCACAGCAATGCTTATATGTCACAGGTAACCATCAAAAATGAAAACCAGATCTTAAACTTACTATTTCATTACTTTGAACTGTGAACATCAACAGCAATTTTAATGACTGAATGTCCAGATTCAATCTATCACACAGCTGCTGATGTAATAATTCTTTTCAAAAATCAGAGAAACAACACATATACAAATATTTCCAGAAATTGAAAAATGTTAGATAGCAATAAAGCAGCAAGTAGCTTGCAACTTCAGCATGCAGATTTACATTGCCATTAAATCTCTTTTGATAGCATTAAATAGGGCCATGATTCAAAGTTTTTAAACACATTCTGTACTTATTTCTATGGAAACTGAAAGTTTGCTTTCATTTGGAGTTGCACACCAAGCAAGCCTTACAAAATCCATATAACCTATTTCAGAAGGAAAAGTGCTCAATTCTGAAGCAGCCACTTATCACATCACACCAGAAGTGCTTTCATATGTCCAAACTACACACCTCACCAGCTAAACTCCACAGTGAATGAAAGGAAAAGAAATAACTTGCAGCATTTTCTTGGGCACTAAAAAGCCTGTCCCCAAGGGGATGAATAAGACTGACCCCTGAAAACTCTATCATCCATGTACAATCACCAACCCCGTGAGCTGTATGTGCACACATACGCACAACCACAGACATACCAGCACAATCAAGAACACACCAATGATTGAATGATGTTTACAGGTACCACGATCGCTACTCTTAAGAATCTCTCTTCCGAGGAAAAAAATTAATTGAACTTCATATTAATAAAAGTTATACAACAATCACATTATGCATTATTCAGAGAAATACTTCTGCCTGAGTGTGTTTTGAAGGAACATTTAGAAGTGACCCCCCCAAATGCCTTTCCCTCTTCTTTGAAATGCAGCAGGATCATTTTCAGATGAAATCACAAAACTGTCTGCATGCGCAAGGGAATGAAAACCATTTTAAAAGCATGGACAGGCAGAAATAAAACAAGAAATTACTTCACACACACAGGCCTGAGTATTTTTCTGAAATGATCTGCTGTACATTCTTCATTGCAATTGCCAGTTTGTGCATATATGCCTAATGCTATTCTACACACAGATTACAGCATAATAACAGTTTTACCTTGTGGGTTCTTTAAGCGTAGTAATTATATCCATACAACTGCACCTTTTGATTTAGATACAGCTATACCTTCTCTACATTTGATCCTTCATATTGTTACATCTTTTAAACTTCCTGCTTTCACATCTAGAAGTAGATAAGCCAGTATAGACCACCTTTATGTTCATGTCAATTCTACCAAGCCATGTTGGAGTAGAGTTTGCTTCTTTACCTGTCTCATTTACTGCTAGGAAATAAATCTGCAGCGTGAACAAGCTGTGAAGGGCAGTTCTTGGTTTTCATTCCTGATGGCAGCTATGAACACTTGTCAGGACAGAATCTGTTGAAAAGGGGATATTGGTCCTTCCTTGGGGAAGACACTGAGCCTCCTCAAAGAGAAAAAGGTCAAGCAAAAGGAACCTGCACGGCAGCCCAGAGCTGGGAGCCTGCAATTCATCTGAAAAGGTGAAGAAGCGATTGCAAGGAGCAGAACCAGGCCTCAGAGCTGATGGGGCCTTTTTTTTCCCCCTGTGGGCCCCACATGATGGTGCCAAGTTCGGAGGTTAGTGGGTTTTCTGGAAGCAACGATCAACTCTGGGAAGGCACTTGTTCATAAATCCTGCTTATTTCTGTTGCCTTTCCTAAGTTCTTTGAATTTTCTTGGGAAGTTAACTAATCTAGTTTTATGCCAATAAAACCTAAAGGTAATTCACTTATTTACTTGCTTATTTGAAAGCATTTTGGTTTTCTTTGAAGAGTTCCTTTTAAGGGAAAAGTCTACACACATCTGCCTCACAGCTGTGGCTGACTTGGGGTCCCATGACACTAAAAAGTAAGTTCTCAAATCAGGAAAGCTTCAGATGTTTCTGGCAAAAACAAACAAACAAAACCACCACCAAGAAAAACAACCAATAACAGAATCCAGCTGTACATACTATGTTAGTCTTGCAACTTCATGGATTTGGCCATCAATTCAAGAATTCAACCCCCCTAACTTTACCTCTGACCTCTGTCAGACAATCACCTACCAGAAGGAATAAGTGCCTCATGAACAATGAAGTCAGATTAAACCCAGCTATTTTAAACAAGTGAAGCCAACCCTACAGCACCAATTACCTCTCTGAAGACCCATTAGTCTCTACGCTGTCAATGTGGCCACAAAATGTGACATTCGTAGAATCATAGAATGGTTTAGGTTGGAAAGGACCTTGAAGATCATCGAGTTCCAACCCCCCTGCCATAGGCAGGGACACCTCCCACTAGACCAGGTTGCCCAAGGCCACATCCAGCCTGGCCTTGAACACCTCCAGGGATGAGGCCTCAACAACCTCCCTGGGCAACCTGTTCCAGTGCCTTACCACCCTCAAAGTGAAAAACTTCTTCCTAATGTTCAATCTAAACCTGCCCTCTTCCAGTTTAAAGCCATTCCCCCTTGTCCTATCACTACATGCCCGAGTAAAAAGTCCTTCCCCAGCTCTCCTGTAGGCCCTCTTTAAGTACTGGAAGGCGCAATAAGATATCCCTGGAGCCTTCTCTTCTCCAGGCTGAACAGCCCCAACTCTTTCAGCCTCTCCTCATACATACAGCTTCATACAGCCTCTCCCTGTATAATATTCCTCAAGTAATTTTTATTCTTACTATTTCTTAACTTAAATCAAACTTTTATAACTGTCTTTTCGAAGCATATGCTTTTCAAAAGTCAGCCTGAAGTTGTTCCTTTCTAATTATAACAGCAGCACAGTGAATGATGTCGACTAGATACAACGTAATGTTCATGCTTATTTTAACACCAGAAGCATACAGCAGCAATTTCTGGAGCAACCCAAACAAGAAGAGCTGCAGAGGGCTGGGGTGCAGCACAGGCAATAGGCTACATTTTACTTCCCTTCTTACAACTTCTTTTATAGCAGTGCCAATCACCAAACCCATGCCAGGCAGCGTCTTCTGCCCTGAGAGCTCATCCCCCTCTGCAGTCTCTACGGAAGCGTAGATGTGTCATGAAAATCATCCCGTGCTTCTTTTTCTCAGTTTTATTCATACAAACATCCTACTTAATCTGATGGAAAATACCAGAAGAGGATTAAGGTAATCAGTCGCTAAAGGAGATTCAATCCACTGCAGTAACAAACAAGAGTTAAAGTGTCATTTTTTGAGTCATAATTTACAATTGAAATCTCTCCTTCCATATCCCAATTGTGCTGCCTTTTGGAAAGGCAGGCCTAACTAATATGAAATGTATTTCTTAAATAATACTGAGTTTAATTGCATAAAGTAAAGAAAGTGCATTTCACACTCTTAAATTATGGATTACAGTCTTCTACCTCAGTAGAGCTATGAGATCATACAGTGCATTAAATGTTAATTAGGATATTTTCTTTCAGTTCTTCCTTAAATTTAGAGACATGGAAATTAATTCCACAGAATAACTTGGACGAAACTCTCTTCCCTTTTATTTAGGATGTAAATGACAGCTGTAGCAGCAGTGCACTTGAACAGCATTTTTCTCTGAGTAAAAACTGTATAAAATTGAAATTGACTTACAAAAAAATTTGTTTCAGAAAACATGTCAGGAAAATATCTGAAATAATACACTAAACTGGATAACAGGCTTTTAACTGTTTTTGGGAAATTTGCTTGCCATTATTATAGTATTTTCAAAAAAGTACGGGTTTTTTTTTTTTCAAGAAGCACAAAATGCATTTCGTATGGCATAGGTAAAGTCACATTACCTTAAAGGAACTCTTCATTAAACACAACTGCAAGCTAAAGATGTGCAAACCTCATAATGTTTCTTTAAAATAACATTCATCCTTGCTCCAGACACTTCTATTTTAAGTAACAGGAGAAAACATAAGAAAAAACATGGAGAAAGTTGTAATTTAATACACATTATACAGCTAGATCAAATCCATTTTAACTAACAGTATGATAAATTTTTAAGCCTACTGATTAGAGGTCCTACACCTAACTTCTAAACATAGCTGAGCCATTCAACAATAAACTCAACACAGTGAGAGATGCATTTCGACCATGACTTTCAAGTGTTTAGAAGATCAGCAAAAATACGGAGACCGAAATCCTTTCTTCACTAGGTTCAGTGGCAAATTGAGCTATTTCAACAGGGCAAAATGACAAATGGAAATGGTACTAAAATAGCCAGTTTTACTAAAAGTAATGCTGAAACATCACAGCCAAAACCACACACTACATTGCTGGTAGAACTTATTTTTACATCTCCACCAGGTAACACCAGGTTACTTTAAAAAAATCAGGACATATGACATAAATCATTGTAACTATCAATTAATAATCAAAGCTGGTGAAGGGTCCCGAATCACTTTAGCCCATGGCACTAGCAAGACGGCCATCACCTTAGGTGATTAATGCAAATGACCAGGATTGATAAATTGATACTATAAAAAAATTGAGAAATACGCATATCAGAAAATAAAATTCATTTACATGCTATTACTTTAAAAGCAAAAAGAATCCATTCCCATCTTTTAGTAACTAATGTTAATGAGATCAATCTAATGAGATCTTATAATTAATTCTATCTGCACTGTTGCAATGGTATTTCAAGGAATTTATTTAATACACAGACAATTGTTTTCAGTGGTTTCTACAAAGATACTTTAAATGTTGAAGTCATTTTTTTTGTAACTCTTTAAAAATGAAGCTAAGTATAAGCTTACATGTTTGATTGTTTGGAAGTAAATATAATCCATGTAACAACAATACCCAGATGTTCCACCTGTCAAAATAATATAATCTAAAAGAAAGGAGTATGTAAACGCCAGATTTCAGCTATAAGTAGCCACCTAATAGCCTTATGGAGAGCACCGCTCCCAGATTCAGAATAATTTTCCCCAGAATAACAAATATTCCTATAAATGAAGAAAAATAAAGCTGATAAACTAAGCACTAATGAAAAAAGAGAATAGTGCTTGTTGATTATTCACAGAAAATGTGAACTTTAGAATTTCCTATAGTCAGAAATCTGTGTTTTCTTTCTGCTGAAGACTTAAATGCTTCTTCATTTGGAGTGTTCTATGATTGTGGTATGTTTGCGTGATAAAAAATGACATTTTTTTTTATCATTAGCTGTCTGCCTTTGAATTACACTGTATATCTTTACAGTGACTTTGTAAGGTCTTCAAATTCTTGTATTCTCTAGATTATAACTGAGCTCTGTATTTACTAATTCATCTTTATTTGCAATGTAGAGGAGTTACAATATTCCCTTTAGCAAACTGTTCCATGTTTTATTTTCAAGAAATATGAGTCTCAAGGCAAAATGAGATTATTAGACTGACTTACTCTTTTTCAAAACAAGTATTTAATGACTAACATGCAGCTTTTTGCTTCTAATAACCTTAGCTAGCAAAGGCTTCAGTTTAGTTAATGTTACATCTGGTCAAAAAAAAAGCAGAGTGCCAGGGGTCAGAGTAATCTCAGCCACCTCATTCTGAGTCCTTCCTTGGATTTACAAGCTGACAGAGCTGTGAAGAGGATCTTTCTGGTTGAGGCTGAAGCTGCAAAGAGGAATGAAGTGAAGGTTAGGCACACCACTGCTTCGCGAGCCACTGATGATGAGAGGTAGCACTGGTAGTGTTTCGCAGGTTAGTTCAAGGCTCACATGGACTAATTATACAGTATGCCAAGTAGGGAACGTTCCTTCTGCAGCTTCAGATTTCATGCGGAAGGTCAATGCCATTTACCATGTCAAAACTGAAAGGAGGTGAGTCAAGCAACAAAATATACCTGAACTTCAACCCCCTGACACAGACATGGTCCCCACTGAATCCATCAAACAGCTCATTTGTAATCCCTACTTAGTGCCATTGTACAAAGAGGGGTCATAAGGTGAATTATTGTATGGCTCAAAAATATGTAAAAATACACCACGACCAGGGAAAAAAACAATTTGAAATCTTTCACTTTTTTGACATGAACAGAGATACAGTCAATGGTAATGTGAAATAATCTCCCCTTAGAAATAAAATCATGAGTTCTACTGAAATAGAGGGCTTTTGAGTCTTATACATGCATCATACTCTGCCCTGAATTACACGCACAGGAATGATCCTTTATAGACCGAACTTCTTTAAAAAAATCAGACTCATTGGTAAAATTTGTCTCCAAAGTCTGAGGTGTCAAATCATACAGTGTACACTTGATACATTACCTCTTCCCCAAATATTCCAAATTTTCTTCATATTTGCAGTAGATAATATTGTTAGAAATAACAATAACTTGTCTAATCTACTTAAATTCCCTACCTGCAAGTATGTCTCAAACCCCCAAACTGCATATATGCATTTGGGTTGGATATAGAATCACAGAATCACAGAATGGTTAGAGTTGGAAAGGACCTTAAAGATCATCTCGTTCCAACCCCCCTGCCATGGGCAGGGACACCTCCGACTAGACCAGGTTGCTCAAAGCCCCATCCAGCCTGGCCTTGAACACCTCTAGGGATGGGGTATCCACAGCTTCCCTGGGCAACCTGTTCCAGTGTCTCACCACCCTCACAGTAAAGAATTTCTTCCTAATATCTAGTCTAATCTACCCTCTTTCAGTTTAAAACCATTACCCCTCATTCTATCACTACACTCCCTGATAAAAGGTCCCTCTCCGTCTTTCCTGTGTAATCCAAGCACAATAACCATGCAGAAACAAAATACAGGTCGGTTAACTTTGTGAGAAACATTCGACAACTACCAAATGCTCTACAAACTGATAGAATCATCTAAATACAGAGAAACACATAGCAATTTTGGGCATAATTATTTCGGGGCTTCATAATTCAGTGTATGATATTGTCAAATGCTTGTCGTAATTTCTCTCTATGAAAGCGTATTGTTAAAAATGGATGAAATAAAAGATCACTGAAGACAAAAAGACTACCAACTTACAGAATTATTATTCTGTTATTTTCTGTTCATAATCATTGACAAAATGTGGGTATCCAACATGGACAGTGATTAATAGCAGAGCCTTAAGAAAAGCAAGAGCAAACTGATCCCTCTGCTAGCTGGTGAGAACCCTCAAGCACATCAGTATGAGCCGACTGATGTCACCTCACTGCTCTCCTCAGTTACTCACTAGGAGCCTGTTGCTGTATTTTTTTTCTTCAGCAGAGCTAAATAATTCATCAGGGCACGGCGTTTTGTGAGCAGGCCAGACTGCAGGCATCAGGCCAAGACCAAGGTCGCCATGGAGACCTACATGCAGCTTCATCCCCGGTCCCTCCCTTGCCAAGAGAGCCTATGAAAAACAGCATCAGCTGAGCAGCCGTGCTCATTTCAGCAGTGAACAATAGGTACAATAAAAACAAAAAAGAAGAAGCAAAATAAGGATATAAAAGCATCTGCTGTAACTGTGTTGAAAGATTTAAATGACAAATGACTCATTAAGCAGTTCCTATTTGCATTGATACAACTATTATTTTACATGACAGAAGTACTAACACCCCGTTATTAGTAAGAGCTATTGCTGCTCTTCAAATAGATTATCCTATACATTGCAGATGGCAAATTATTAAAGATACATGTTCTTTAAAACTCATTTTTGTTACTAAAATACAGTTGTAGGGGTAAAATGAAATACTAACACAGAAATAAGATTTATTGCTTAGATTGCCTCTACCCTCTTATATTATATATAGTTGCTGTAGAATACTGATTTCCAGAGTTCTCTCATCATTCTTTAAAATGACAGGCATATTTATTATCTAAACAAAAAAAAAGTAGTAGTCAGAAATGCAAAAAAATTGCATCAATGCATTTGAACTGTGTTTATGGAAGTGTTGTTTTATTTCTCAATTAATGTTTTTCATGAGCATGAAAACAACATTTTTGTACATTTTATCAATGAAAAAAAAGAACATTTATTCTGGGTTATTTATAGTAGATCAGCTTAACTTTCTAACCCGTATTCTTTCCTTTTTTTCCTGCTGCATATTGCTGTTCTTTGACTATCTTGCTCTACAGGCACCTGTTATTAAACATCACCATATTTTATTACCCCAAAACACCTGTAAAGCGAGGGCCTGGTCATGTTTTTATTAGACATACAAAGTACAAACCTTGAAACAAACTACATTCTGCAACCTCCTAGAATGAAGTTCCTGATTGTTTTTTTTTTCTCACTTCTAATCCTGTTTATTCCAGAAACCGTATAAAACCACTCCCTTCTGCACATTCCTACATCCTCAAGCTTACGCGTTTATTGGAAAAAGTGATTCTGCGGAATGCTGACATCACACTAATGCAACATAGTACTATATATATAACCTTTGCAAGCCACAGTGTGCTCTCTATAGGTGATAATAGGAAAAATTACTGTACAAGACCACAAGCGCATAAGTCAGAGGAGCACATGTCTTCCGTGTGGTAATCCTGAAACCAGAAGAGGAGCATCTCTGACTGCTTGCCCTGGAAGATCCTTATAGGGCCTCCCATTGCCTCCAAATATATACTCCCGTTAGGGCTGCAGAACTCTGAATCTAGTATGGACCAATCCCGTTAATTTTTTTCTCTATGATTGCCAATCTCACCCTCTGCTTAGGCTCAATGCTGTCTAGCAATATTTTTGTCTATCATTTCCCCTCCCAGATTTTCGGTTTACTAAAAACTGTAGTCCAAGTATAGCAGGGCTGAGGGGACAAAATAGAGCTCTTCTGATCTCTGATACTTCCACAGAGATTCTCAGTGTTCAAATAAAAGTTCATAAACAGAAGCCCCACTCATTTTGCAGCAGTGTCCCCACTGGCAATTGCATGTAGGTAAGCCATACCAAATTTGAGATCGATTTCTCCTGAGGTAAAGCTGATAGATAGGAACTGGAGATGAGTGCATTTCTTGAAAAAATCTGAGAAAAGAAAAGTCAGGCAACCCCTGATCTCAGAACCACCAGGCATAATTTAAATCCCAGTCCACCCACCGAAAACCACAGTATTGATGTATTTCTTTTGTCTTTGCTGTATAATTATGAAGGAGGTAAAAGAGTTCAAAAACATACCTTTCTAGGTTTTAGAGATTTTTATTTAAAATACTAATAGACTAACATTTTGGCATGAGACAATCCAGAAATCCAGGTACTAACATGTGACTGACTGTTACCGTCACATATTTTCTGGACAGAAGGCATGTGGGACATCTTTTCACTATTTTATCACACAGAGAACAAAAGTTCCCTTGTCTAGAAAGAGATTACTAAATCACAAAAAAAAAAAAAATCTCTGCTGATGCTCTGAAGCACTCTAGACAGAAAATTAGAACAAGTAGAGCCCCTGTGCTCAATTATGAAATGGTAAAAAAATCAAAGGTTAAAGCCTTGCAGCTCAGGTAGGAATAGCATGATCTATTGCTGGAGGCCCAAATTCCACCACAGGAGGAGGGCAGACCTCCGGGTGGAGTTTTCATTCTTGATGATCTAACTGCAGCCTTCTGAGCCAGCTGGCCATTACATTTATTTTCCATTGGATTTGACAGGTCTGGTCTGCCTCCAAGGCTGCACACAGAACAGCCTGAGTATCATGGATCTGAAGACCTCATTATGAATTTGTAAAAAATCCAGATATGGTAACACAAACACCGGCAAGGGTTGGACAGCTGAGGAAATGTGCTGAATGATTTTGATGCCCACGCTGATTTTATATGGACTAGAAGAGAGTTACTTCTGATTCAGCCTTCATGTAATGCCAGAGCTTTTATCCTCTCCTGAACATACATAGCTTGGGAGAAGTTGCTATTCATCTGCCTTAAATTGATCTATTGTTTCATGAATATTGCACTTACAGTCCTGTAAATCCTCGCAGCTATTGATGTTAATAAATCTCTTTGATTTTTACAAACCGTTACTTGTAAAAAGAAAAAAAAAAAAGACAAAATATATAGCTTAATTTGCTTTATTTCTAAAATGTGCAAAGAAAAGGCACAAATGAGAGCTTGATGAATTTTTCATTTAGAACACAGCGTAACTGGACATAGGGAAAAGTATAAAAAGAACAATTATCATGAAAACTTTCTAGAAACATTGTTTGAGATGGATTCAGTGGCTGCTGATGGTCTACACTGTAGAAATAAAGGACATAAAGAAAAATCATATTTCCTGATGTACCGTTTCTTGTTTTGTTTTCATGATCATATGGGAGATAAGAGGACATTGGAAACGGCTTCTATTGGACTTGTTTTTTAGCTACTGGCCTGCTTTTTCAAGCTTCCATGTACAGGAGTCCTACAGTGGACATATGCATCATTTACAGGGCTTTGGATCCTTTTAACACAGAAGAAGGCAGAGAAAGCATAGTTGTTCACAAGTTACACTAAATTTCATGTTGTCCCAAAGCAATTTCCTCTTTCTTCTGTATTCTCTTAGGGGGAGGGAAAAATGGGATAGAACATACAAGCCCTTGTCCTCTGCCATGGGAAGACACACCTTTAAAGAGAGGGAGGCCATTTTCTCCTTTCTTTACAGTTGCTTGGGTCTCTTTCCATCTCCTGGTTCCTTTAGCATCCTTTATGCACTCTGTTGTTCGTTATTTGATCCACATTTCTTCTTATTCTGTGTAACCCTTGTAGAGAGCGTGGCTTACATGCTGGCGTACAAAGGATTTTTAAGCTCCTGATTAGGAGAATGTGTGACATAGTGGTCTGACACCGCTTTTCTAAAGATATTAATGATGGCGTCTGATCCTGGCTCTTGCAGTGATGTTTGGGCAGATTAACTGACGTCAGTTTCCTCATCTGTATACGTATGACAGGCTAACAAAAGCATCCTAGAAAAATCCAATTTGACAAAGAAAGAATGCATACTTTTGTCAAAGGTCTGTTGAAGTTCCACAAGGCTGGAATGGTTCAAACATACTAATATCAAACAGCATGAAGTACTGTGGGTCGCCTTTAATCACAGAGATCAAATTATCATACATCCCACTTATACCTGAGCTGGTATATATGAGGAAACCTTCTGGAGCAAGAACTTTTGGATCCATACCATGATGCCTTAATGACTTTACCACCAAACCACAGATAACTCGTATGGCATGTGATAGATCCACAGAAATCACTGGGGATGGTGGGCTTTTACTGAATGGGATGTTTACACAAAGAGTGAGCATGTCTAGAACATGAAAGCGGTACAGACTGGAGACTCAAAAAGAATGATAGGACCATGACAGAATGATTGAAAAGTCTGTCTGGAGTGATGACTAGTATTTTCCAGCATATATATACAACATTTCAATAAATGTCCAATAAAGTGCTACAGAAAGTGCAGAGATAATGCTTTTACACTGCATTATTATCGTTGTGAGAATTTGTTTGCCGATGTTTGTCAAGTATTTTGAACAAGGGCACATTTAAATGCAGTAATAATAAAATAGTCATATTTAGCTGCTAGGCAACTATGAAAGAATGTAAGGCTCTTCCTCCAGACTACCACCACAACTTCACTTCATCTTGACACCCCATATTCCTCCCTATGCACTTAGACACCTATGCTTTGGTTCTGCTATTTTAATTGCTGTACTGGTTTTGGCTGGGATAGTGTTAATTTTCTGTATAGTAGCTTTTATCATACTGTGTTTTGAATTGGTGATGAAAACAGTGTTGACAACATAGGGAGGTTTAAGTTGTTGCTGAGCAGTGCTTACGCTGTGTCAAGGTCTCTTCTGCTTTTCAGGCTGCCCCCCTAGCAAGCGGGCTGGTGCGCAAAAAGCTGGGAATGGACACAGCCAGGACAGATGACCCCAACTGACCAAAGGGATATTCCATATCATATGTCATCACGCTCAACAACAAAAGCTGAGGGAAGAAGGAGAAGGGGTGACATTCAGAGTCATGGCATTTGTCTTCCCCAGTAACCATTATGCATGATGGAGCCCTGCTTTCCTGGGGATGGCTGAACACCTGCCTGCCGATGGAAGCAGTGAATGAATTCCTTGTTTTGCTTTGCTTGCTTGCACAGCTTTTGCTTTTACCTATGAAACTGTCTTTATCTCAACCTATGAGTTTTCTCACTTTTACCCTTCCGATTCTCTCCTCCCTCCTACTGGGGGGAAAGTGAGCCAGTGGCTGAGCGGGGCTCAGCCGGGTTAAGCCACAGCTCGGGTTAAGCCATGACAATTGCTTCACAAACTGCTAAGCTGACTAGCAAAATGAAATATAGTAAAATGGACTTCCCAGTTAGTAAGTGAGCTCCCCTAGGTCTCTAACCAAAAGGAGTAAAGTGATGAAGGTCTGGATCTACTCATACACACACTAATTTTCTGTCTTTGGATACAGGGATTTTTGGGTCAGGCTATTTGGAGCCCAATCAAGTGTGTTTACCTAGCAGGCAGCGAAGGTAGAATCAATGGTAGTTTCAGGATATCTGTATTTCCCTCTGTACGGTAGGACAGATATGCCTTGCATATCACAAACAGTATCACAGATCTATATGCCACTACAGTGACATATGAGCATCTCATATATTTTAAAAGAAAACTTCACTTGGTCCTTGGCCAAAGAAAGGAGGAATAACACTGCTGATGCCAATGGAGTGGCAGTGGTGCAATATATCTCATGCTCTCCTCCTCCATATGGAAGGGAAGTGCAAATAATCTGTCCCTGTATGTAGTTCAAGCAAAGAGGTTAGGTGGAAGTAGCAACATTTACACCTTGTTCTGCTGGTGATCATTCAGACTAAATTTGAGTGAGAATAATTTCAAGTTGATGCAGAAATTATGTCCTCATTTTACATCATGATGAAACATAAGAAAAATATTTCTAGTGATCTGGTAAAGATCTACTTGGTACATACAGGTGAGTTAAACACACTGATAATAATCCGCCACCTTTTTCTGTAAGTGGCTTAAATTGAGACACTACCTTGAAAATTGTCCCACACCTTATCCAAAGGACCCCCCTTGTCAAGTCTCCCCCAGTTCAAGTATTTGCATTGCCTCATTTCATATTTTGTTGTATTTTAACATTTTCCAAATAAAACAAAAGAAATAAGTCTCAATGACTTGAAGCTACTTTGCCAAGCACACAAGAAACATTTCTGGAAAATTATCAGCCACATTATCAGCCTGCAAGCAACAGTCCCCTGAATTACGGTTATCCCAGAGCTTACAGCATTCAACCAATAACACTGATGTTAGCAAGAGCGAACCCCGTGAGTGAAGAGCAAAAGCAACACGAATCATTCTAGCTGGTGACAGGGGATTCCATGGCTTCAGGCATCGTCCCCTCGCACTTGAACTGAAAGCTTTGTAAGCGAAGTGCTCCAGGTGAAACCACAGCCACGCACAGGTCAGAGTAAAACTCCCATTAATTTCAGTCAGGACACAATTTCACTGTAGGAATTTCATTGTCGCCAGTCTTGCTGTATTTTCAATATTCTTTCTTCTACTTAGAATAAAGAAGTGAAGTTAAAAGGGGGAGAGGAAGCACCATATGTTATATGGTAATAACTGTATTTACATAAAGAACAAGGGAGGATCTGAAGAACTGCAACCCAGTAACTCTGACATCACTTTTAGGAGAGAAATTGGAAATGCTTGCTATGGCCTCATTTACAAACGTTTAAAACTGTATGCTGCCTAGACCAACCAGAGTAACTCAAACTCATAAAAAAAACCCACACATGGCAAATTTACTGCATGTATTGCTGATTTGACAGATGGTAAATGTGACACAATGAACATTTTCTTTATCTCGATTTCAAATCAGTTAATGCTGCGTCACACAGCATTTTCACCTACAAGGTCAGACATTAGAAAAGTTGCTCATACAGATTAAGAACGGGCTTACAAAATGAGAACGGAGGGTGTCAGATCAAGAGAAGACATTTGACTTGCGTAGGAGTAATAAGCACAATAAGTATCAATAGCTCGATTTTGTTTACACAGTTTTACACTGCAGACAGTATTTCACAGGGTATCAGAGAAGCCTAATAATATCAATGACAAAAAGCCACTCTGGGCTTTCTCCTTTTCAAGACACTGAATGGTCTAGTTCCCCTAAACACAGTTCTCAATAGTATGCTTTCCCAGATCAAGGCTAAAGTCCTCTGCTGTGTACCAGGCTGAGCTTTATAAAGAGAAATGTGAAGGAAAAAAGCAGAGGAAGGCTCATTTTTCCCCACCTAAGTACTATTCTGAATGTGGTCTTAAAGGCTAATAATGCTAGATCATTGCTGCTACAGGAGTTCAGAGAGCTGCTAGGACATAAAACAAGTTGATAATCCCAGTTCAGTTCCCAAAAATACAGTTCACATCAATTCTCCATGGCATTATTCCTTGACAGTCCCTGGAAGTACCAGTGAAGGAGCCTTGGAAAGCTCTCTGGACTTACCTCACCTTCAGCACAAGAGACTTCAAGCACCGGTCGCTTCTTTTGCCTGAATCATATCCCAGATAAACATGGGCATACAACTGTCCACATCCTACAAAGGGGCCTTTGGTTTTCTTACCAAAAGGGACACATTTTCCAGCAAAATTTCATCCACTGGGAGACTTTACCCAGAGATACAGACCTGATTGTGAGGCAACACGGTAATATTTGCATTATTCACAACCTGCAACCTGAATGGAAGTTTGTAACGCGCAACTGCAAACATATCAACTGCAGGGAAGCATTTCACAAAGGCCAACTGCATAGGTCATGATCAGAGGTAACAATTAATGTTTCTGCTTCAGCTGACTCTATTCTCTCACCTGGAGACTTGGGTGCTGCTTTCTCCAGCTCAGATTTGATCAGCTTTGGTATAGCATTGGGTAACTTGCGCTAACCATTCTAACCATTGTCTAGAGACAATGATGGGAAAAAGCATGTCTGTCTCCTCAACAGTCAGACTTACAACCAAGAAAAACACAATCATAAGAAAGCAGAGATTCAAAAGAAATACAGTGCAGGGCAGACAAAGTGTTGACTCTCAATCTAACGTATGCAACAAATGGCAATAAAATTACTTCAGGCTTTTGAAGGCGTATCTTCTAGATCACACATAAAACCTGACTGAGCCCTGGCCCAATACACCAGTATAACCCTACTGCAGACTGATACTAAATAAGCCCTGATCCTCAAGTTTTTAAATCCGGTTAAATTCTCCTTCTACCATGGAAGTCTCTGGGGCTAACTTTTCTCTGTGGTGCCTGGGTGACACAAGTCCAAAGAAAATACTGATATGCAAAACCAAAGAAACAACAAAACAATCAGCTTTCCAACAAAATGTCAGCAAAAGTTTTGAGAGAAACTGCAACAAATGGTAACAAGGACACAGATGTTTTGGTCCTTTCCCCTTCACATCTCATTTGAACAGAGTGAATCACCAAGAGGTACAAATCAGGATCAGTTCATTTAAGAACACTCACAAAAAAGACTGGTCATGTCTAAATTAAATGTGCCTGAGACCTTTGTCCAGCATGAAAATACTACTGGCACAACAGCTCACCTCCATACTGTTAAACACACAGAGTTCCTGAATTCAAATCCTTCAGGAGGTTGCCCCTGGTCAAGTGTGCTAGCTGGTCCGTACTGAAACAATGCCTGAAACAATTTAACTGCATAGACAGATAAGTTCAGTGCCTGAAGACTTCTCTGGCTTCGCTTAGCTCACCAACATAGACAGACTTACTCCGCTACTGAATTTTATACTTTTTGAAACATGACGCGTTACCTTGAAACTTAACTCCTGCACGTTAACTTGTCATTAGCTTGGTCTCTTACATCAAGCAAATCAACAGGTGAAAGAGACAGAAGCTCCACATGATATGAAGCCTTTTCAGTTTACCATCTGTGCTGGAAATTTCTCAACGTAATTAAAGATACTGAAGACTTATACCAGTTTCAGTTAAGTCTGTAATGCAGTAATTTAAACTGTATTGGCACTTTTACATAGAGCTCTCCAGAAAACCTGCAAAAACGCTTTTATTATTTTAATATATTACACATAAACACAGTCAGATCTCTTTCAAAATTCTTCCAATACCGTGTTCGTTCAGCATAAACCCACGTGGCATAACTTGAAACTCGCAGTGAACTCAAGGGATATCTTCTTATACAGACTCTGCTTCATCTTAAATAAGGCAAGGCTTTTATGGCCATCTGGGACTGCACTTCAAATTCTTTTTTGTCTCCAACGTTAAAGTGATTAGGGCTTTACATCCGAGCTGGACATAATGAGTTAAATTCATTCCACTGTCTTTAGAGAGACCCTTTGTGGGACTACACCTCAAAATCTGAGTCTAACCCTATTAATACAAGCAAAGAGCGATGCCTGAAAGGATTACCTCCTCTGTTCTTTCAAAACTGAGTGCCACACCATCCACTGCGTTTATCTGACATATAATAGTGCGTTTCTGTTTAGCTCTTACTTTGAAATTCATGACTTGCTGTCTCCTTTCTACCCAAGCAATGTTTTCTGAATTGTAGGAAAGAAATGTGGTGGCTGATTTAAAATACCCCCCATTATAAACATATATTTGCATTCTTGAACAAGCAGAATCCCTATTGCCAGGTCTTCCAAAGGCCATTCCCTGATTTTCAGCTCCTGACTTGTGATGAAATGAACCACTATGGGAATTCTGAAGTTTAAATTTAGATTCTTCGGCAGTCAACTGTCTATCACATTGTGTTGTCCCCCTTCCAATCAATATCCATTGAATATGTATCAGTCACTGACATTTTTCTCATGAAAATATTATCTAAGCAGTCAGCTACTAAGCGGTCCTGTCTTCTTAAATTTCATGTATCTCAATCAAAGTAAAATAAAATTAAACAACAAAATGAAAGAATATAAAGAGAAAAAGCATCTGATTACATAGGAGGGAGGATTTATATTATCTAAATACTTATCTAAAATTAATTTTATATTATTTAAATACTATTATCTAAATTAACGTCATTAGCTCACAAATTATTGCTAACTTATGACTAAAAGTACATGTCACTACTCATATTGGTGTTTTAAAATACTGCTTTTGGAGGTCTAATCTTGAACCTCTAGGACACTGGGTCCTACCTCACTACAACTCTATTTGTCTCTCAGAGGTGCTACAAAAAACCAAGTTAAGAGTACGAAATCACAAATTTAGTTTAAATGCAGTAAAATCTGTGCTCTTCTTCTCCTATTAGAGAAATTGCAGTACATGTAAAAATAAAAGCTAAATTTCTGGAGAACTCCCCAGTCCCTGCTGCTGCAAACGATCAGTAGCTAAGTTGCAGAATCAAACTTAGGCTTCAAGGTCCTTTCCAACCTAAACCATTCTATGATTCTATGATTCTCCCATGGTCAAGCAAATAGTGATGCACAAGGCCAGCCACTTAGCCACTGTTAAACAGTTTAATGATGTTATGCAAATTGTATGTTAGCAGTTTATCATCCTATAGTGAAAAACAGTGTGTGTCAGCAGTTAGAAGTACTTTGACCTTTTGAAGTGCCAAGTTGTAACAGCAGCAAAAATAGCAGCAAATACAATTTTGAAGACAATCAAAACTGAAAAGAGGTTTGAAGTGAGCACTGTGGCTAGTGCTAGATAGGTTTCATCTTAACCATTTGGCATGTTTCTGAAGACTTGGCTTACTGAATATAATGAAAATATTCAGTTTCTTCTTTAACTGTGGATTTCTCATCCTTTTTTCAGAAAAAAAAGATGTGAACCCAAAAGCTCAAGAAGCAGAAGACAACCAAAAATATTCCAAAAGCCTTTTTATGATTTTCAACCTAGTCTGGTTGATTCCACAGGTCTTAATCACAATTGTCAGCATTGAATTAAATATCACTGGAAAAAGAGACTTTCACACATGGTGTCTGAATTGTGTAAGTGACAAAAGGCAATGAAGCGGAGAAGTCAATTGGTGCAATACAGTTCACATTTTTGGTCTATGCAATAGCTATAGAGTCCTTAAGGTAGACAGACTAATACAGAAGAATAAACATTACAGTCAATGGCTGTCAGTAGAGTCATCAGCTTCACTGAATGAGGAAAATTACTGTTAGACTGAGGGTATAAGAAAAGGAAAGAATCCAGACCTTTACTGCTGATGACAGAAGTTATACTATGTAAGCCCTTTCATTAAATAGTTAGATCACATCTCAAAACAAGTTAACTTTTTCTCCCCTACATCATGCCTGCTACTATTCTTTCTGGCAAGTTGTGCAAGAATACCACTCCTCTAATGATTTTAAACTTTCTTCTAACTACAAGATTCAGTTTACACATAGATAGTTTCTCTCCACTTCTTTTTGTACCAATTTTATCCTTTATGTACAGATTAAGCCTATGAATTTCCACACCAATTTTTATCTAACAACTTTAATATATACATATTCTTAATTTACTCAGTTAAAATGTTTGGCAATTCAGTGCCTTTCAAACAGCCTGGAACAAAACCTTGGACCCAATCAAATTAATGGCACAATCCATTAAGTTAGAATCTCATCAAAGTTTTCCAATCAAGACCACTAGACACAGATATTAGGATAATAACTACATAAGTAAACAAATGAACAGTTATGTAAAAGAAAATAGATCAAATATGGATGAATTCCCTTCTTCTTCCTGTCTCTAGTTTCTTCTTATCACTGAAACATGGGTAGTGCATGAGCTTCAAAAAGAAAGCATGGAGCAAAAGTGTATTTATACTCTCCATTTCTATGTAAATCTGAAGTCTGTTGACTTCTTTCAACAACTCTGTGAATTCTTTTTTCCAAAGGAAAAAAAAATATTGTTTTAGTAGATACTTTACCAAACACCATTACAGAATTTTCACCTACACATGTAGCTATTTTATTACTAAAAACAAGTTAACACCTACAAAGCCCTTGCATTGTAGGACATTTAAAGTTAAAGTCCCACTCTGTCCTTTTCTAGCTATCATGCTAAAGCTAACAGGCATGATGAATTTCTCTATTGTATTAGAGTTGGAACATGAGAAAAGCTATAGTTGCTTTAGGCTGTCCTGTCCTTAGTCACTCGTAACTTTTACAAAACATCACAGAATGTATTGTTCTAACGTTTTTAAAGCTTAGTTTCACCTTAAGAATCATTTCCTCTGCTGCTGAAAATTTAGAGAAGGAAGGGAATATTCATAAAGACATTAAAAAACACTTTTAATGAAACAGAGTCTTTATTTTGAGCAAACCTAAAGAAAGAACAGATTTCTATAGAATCCAAATCTTTTGGTCCAAATTAAATTGACATCACCTCCTTAGAAGGATCTTGCATGTGGAGAAAAATTCTCTAATATCTCGGTGGAAAAGGCATCTAAGCAATTAATCTATGAAGAACAATGACTC
Organism: Anarhynchus alexandrinus; assembly: GCA_008711295.1. Taxonomy (NCBI): domain Eukaryota; kingdom Metazoa; phylum Chordata; class Aves; order Charadriiformes; family Charadriidae; genus Anarhynchus; species Anarhynchus alexandrinus. The sequence continues at coordinate 2,416,284 of VUYV01000078.1, read as the reverse complement.
TCTCTTTATCTGACTGCTGGGACAAAAAGTGAATTCTCTTGGCAGCCAGGAAAAATGATGGGATTATTCACAAAGGAACTAAAATACTGTTTTTTCTCTAAATGAGCCTGTCAGTGCAAAACAATAGAGTAGAGCTAAATATTACAAAGGAAGCTCTTCTGGAATAAGAGATTGCAGATATATCACTCTTCCTTCTCAAATGCAGACCTAAAAATCAACAGCAGATCTAGTATCCCTATAATTACATGATAGCAGAAAACTCATTTAAATAGTACATCACGTAGCATACTCAGGTATTTCAAATTTTGGACTTATTTATAAGTAAATAAGCAAACATAGAAATATAAGATGGCCAATAACACTTTAATTTTGACCCAGTTACTTTCACAGTTCTGAAGACCAAAAGCAAGCAGTGTAAATAAATGAACGAAATTACGTACCTGCCTATGATGAGATCTAAATTCTGGTATTAACACAGAAATGTAAATTTCTGTTTAATTAATCCACATTTTACTTTACATAACAAAAGTACTTGAAAACATAGCTAATTGTCCTTGAGGGCCTAGGGCTCTTACCCGAAGAAATTATTAAAATGTCATTTTCATTTTTATCTTCTGGGGGATTGTCTATCAGACAATAGACATTTAGCAAGCTTATTCTTCTAAAATATATTTTCTAATTACTCACTTTTTATAAAAATGCTGAACATTCTGTTCTCTCCCCTCAAGGGCAACAAATAGCTGTTTAGAGGTTTGTATGTTTAGGAAAGAAAGACAGCCTTTAAAATCATTTATGGTAAGGCATCAAACAATGGTCAGAATCACTAAGTTTATAAAACATGCCAGAAGTATTTGCTGTGAGTTAGGTACCATGTTTTACACAGATTTAAACAGGCTTAAGCCTGGTCTCATTAAGGTTGAAGGCAAAACAGCCTTGTTGCCAGTGGAGAAATGTTGTGCCCTTTATATCCCTAACTAGATACTTAAAATATGAGAGTTCTAAAGATGTAAGAAAGTGTCCTCTTACACTAAGGGATACATGTATCTAATAACGTGCAGAGCACCAGTCACAGGGTAAAAATTGTAGTACCATAAAAATGGAGTTCTGCTCTTGATTTTGTCAGAAGTACAGGTGTCTGGTGTGATCTGAGATGATCTACGTTATCCAGGGGATATCTGTTATCCAGGGGATGGCAGATACATCATCAAACCTTTAGAAGGCCCACGGTTTTCTGGAACGTTATCTAGAGGCCAAGCAAGATAGGCCACAGGGCCTAAACAGCACCAGGTGCCCAGACACGTGTAATGAATCCCACCACTACAGAAAGAAGGGATTCAACCCCAAATTATGACATCTGAATGCCAGCGTCTACCTGGGGGAGCCCTGTAGTTACAGGTGTCTCAACACTCTCCACCATCACTTAAAATTGGGAGTAGGGTTCAGTTACCTAAACCGAAGTGTCTAGTGTCATCTGAGATGACTTAGGGCACACAGCCTGGCTCCCAGTTGCTAGCCTAAAAAGATGAAGCTTTCGTAGGTCTCATGCTATTTCTGCCAGCTTTGTGCACATCTTGGCCAAGGGCACCTTGAATGGTGGTGGATGCCTACATGTAAGCAACTGAATCACACTACTAGTCAATACTAACAGCAGAGTCCAGAGAAAAGATTCAACTCACTGTGATACAGACATTAACTGGTTAGTCAGCTGAATTAGTCTCTGTTTCATTGACTTCAGGGAGCAGACTGTTATTAATATATAGGAAACACATACAGCACATTTGAACACCTAAACTTAAGTACTGTTCTCTCAAACTGAATCCCTTTCCCAATCTAACCCTGCAGCTTGCACACTTGCTGGAAAATACACCTCTTGCAAATCGTCCTGCACAAATCTCATCATCAGGATGTAGATCAGCAACCAAACTTACCCTTCCCATATAAAATATCTCGAGATCCTTGTTTCCCAAGTGTTACATAATCTGCAAAGCATGAACATTACGATAGCTCATATGTGCCAGTGTCATGAATATCTTTAAGTCTGTATTTACGACCACACTAATAATGTAATGTGTGAAAATCCAAAATAAGCTTTTTTAACAGGGCATAATATCTAGATATCCATTAACACTCCTACTAATATCCAATTTTATTCACAAGGTAGTAATACTTAAATACAACAAGGCATAGTACTTCAAGAAATTCATCATAAACTACTCAAGCCTTTCTGAGACAGTTTCGCCAATCCATACATATCTACATATCTTTTAAAATCAGGCAGAGTTAGTCCATTACAACTGCACTAAGGATTTCATATGGAGTGCAAATTTAAAGCAATCCTTCATTTCCCTCTGCCCCTCCTGTATTTTTCATTCTGTAAAGTCAAAGAAATACAGCGAATTACCAATCAGTGCACGCCATCTATGCTCATAAAAAGTTCCTATCATCTCGGATTATAGAAGAGACATCACCTTTATCAGAAATTGCCTAACCTGAGCCAACTTCAAACTGTTGCCAGTAGCCAAAGGAAAAGCCTATTGAAAAGAATTCTTCCGCTATAGTTTTCCCTACTGTATTTTACCAGTTTTTTTTCGACTCCCATTTTGGAAGTCCCACCATTGTGGATTTTAAAATGTGACTTGACAAAACTCCAGCAAATATAGAAGTTAGCAATCCTTCACTGGCAGGGAACTAGGCTCTTGATAAGTCTTTCCCATCTCTAATATCTCTGATTCTATGGTTCAATAATGACTGATGATTTTCCTTGGCTGCAGGCAATGGTCTGTGGGAAGAAAAGCTGAGGAAAAAAAAAAAAAAAAAGATGAAAACAAGAGATAAGAAAAAAGAAGCACAGAAAATAAAAGTAAGGAGGAAAGTTGAAATAAAGAAGTTCATAAGGTGAACTTGTGGTACAGGAACCCTGAAGAACGAGATTCAGTTTCTACTTCTGTCATACTTCATGTCAGCATAGCAAATCTCTTATTTCCCCTGTGCCTCATCCTCCCACCATTAAGTTTTTAACATCCAGGGGTATGTGAGCAGTATGTCTGCCTATTAGTGGTGTCTAATAAAAAACATTAATACCTGGAGCAGTGAAAGGCCAATCTTTTATTGTATTTCATAAAAATCCACAAATACTCAAACAAGTAAGGAGAAGCTTAGGTACTATGATGACAAGGCAACATGAATGTTTGTGGAACAACTTACTTAATAGTACATTTATTCAAAAATAGAACAGATTTTAATTTTGCATTGTGTAACATTTACAATCTGATCCAAAATCCATTTTATTTGTTAAGACTTACATTTATGTAAATACATTTTGAAGCAGACTATTTGTTTTCATATTTGGGTAACAAAAATTATCTTATTCAAACTTCCATTCTGAAAGAGAATGCGATACTCTCTATCTTCAGTCATTTAATGACATCCTTTACGTAATCCTACTGACAATGTTCTCTACCAACTTCTGGTACTTACAATTTAAGAAAACGAAACAAAACTAAAAAAACACCAGGGTCTGAAGTGTTATAGACATGTTTTGCATGTTTTCTGCTCTGATACTTGTTGCTTGAACATATTCACTCCTTGAATGATTACACAGATGATCAAATTGAAATGCTGCATTCATATTTTATGATCTCCCTCTACTACTTTTTATGAAAAAAAAAAAAAAAAGCGAGACAGTCCCGAGAAAAATGAACGATGAAGATCTATTCCTGGCTTTTTTACATCACTTCTCTTGTTCTTGACATGTATTGGAAAAGGCAGCAAATGCTCTTCAATTAGTCCAGTACATATTTGTGCAAGCTAGGTTACAAAGACGGATAAACTATGGGATTGATATGAAGACCGATGATGGAACTGGACACATAGCCCAGACTTCCAGCCCCCCAGCACAATGCCTCAGTCACTTACTCACATCGCCTCCTTTTTCCTACATTTTTAAAAATACACCCAACAGAGAAAAAGATAATAAAGACCTTTCCAAAGTTGACATTCCACATACAAGTAATGAAGGATAGAAATATCAGAATCCAGCACCTCATAATCAATAAGGAAAATCGAAAAATGGAACACAGCCCTGGGTTTAAAATACATAGAAGTAATGAGAGAGAAAAAAAGCCTCACTTGCCAAGACCAAAATCATGCTGTACAGTTAGCAATATAATACTATTACTTCTAGTAATAATAATAGATTTTATTGTGTAGAAGACAGCTCATTTATTTTCCTTGCAATTAAACGTATTATTACTATTCTGTGCAGCATGTAAACCAGGACATGTAGACAAACACAATCTGTCAATTTCTCTGCAAAGACAGTGGGTCAAAGCAATTTCCTAGAAGAGCATCACACAACCAACATCTGAGGTAAGAAAGACAAATATGACAGGATCGTCACCTTCAGATCCAGATGCAGTACAAAAAGGAAGCAATTTCCTCTTTGGTGCACTTTGTAAATACCCACTGATATCCATTTAAAGGAAGTATGTTCCTTCCCATTGAAAAGGGTGCTTGTTTTTCTGGTTTGCTATCTACGTTTTCAAGAAATTGATAATTTTCTGTCTGCCTTTCAGCTGGTATTTTTCTGAAAAGGGAAGTCTCCCCCTTGCCAACCTGTATTTCACACTTGTAAGTGGAGATGTGATTACATGTCAGCAAAAATGAACAGGACCAATGAAATAAAACTACTGTTTCTCTACAAGATCAGGAGGAAAAAAATAATAAAGCCCAGATTTTCTGAGGTTAGCATTTCTTTTCAAATTATCTATACAACTGTGAAAACATTTCATTTGTTTCGTAAAAGGTAAAAACACATAACAGCATCTTCATGTATTACAGACATGTCATGTGAGTGGGAAAAGCTGATGAAAATCGATATAGATTTGTCTGACAGCAGTTAGTTTGTCCCCCATAACCATGGCCTGGTATGAAGAGTACCAGTGAGTTAATACAATCAGAAACTCAAAGCGGAGGGCATGAGTCCTACAGGGACAATTTTCCCCAAACTCTGAGCCATCCCATATAAAGGCAAAGCCACTGCTACCAAGAGGTAGCAGCAGAGAGACAAATCTACTTCCACCCTGGCCCTACAGTGACAGATGTTCTTTTAAGATGCAGCTATAAGGAATTAGTCCCAATATTCCTCCCAGTGGACAGAGATATCTTCTACAAATATTCCATAGTACAACAGTCCCATTCCACCCTGCTATTCCACACAAGGGTCAATCTCAATATGATCCATAAAGAATTAACACAAAAGGCAAAATATTTTTCATCCACAGTCACAAAACAATTGTCAAATAATATGCTTTACGAATGTTTTCTCACAGTGTAATAAAAACTGCTATTGTTCTACAGAGAGAAAACATGAAGTGACTTTAATGTTCTACAGAGCTATTGCGGTTCATTGCTTCAGCTGCACATCCCCTGTCGCAGCAGTTTTAATCCCAAAATTTTAAACCCCTTTTCCAATAGTGGGTTCAAGCTTCAGCACTTGAGATTGAGTTGCTTAATGCTAAGCACTGAAATTAACGGGGGATAAGTTTCCTCAGGCCCTGAAGCCTTGATCTTGAAATTAACAGGAGATTTTAAGCATGAAAAAACCACCTGAACAAGCCCCTAAGTCAATTATGTGCTGTAATACCTCAAAAGGTATGCTAGGAACATTATGATCACAGCTGAAGTGCAGATAACTCCTCAGCTGGTACAAACCAGCTGTTAATAAGTAGAAAAACATTGTACCAACAGTTTCAGTTAATAAGTAAAACTACAGAAATATTTTTTTCTCTTTCTGTAATTTATGTCAATTTTAATTCATCACAGAAATAAATTGTTACCACTTAATTGCTCTTACTGTACAGCAAAGATGCTTATAATGAATGATGATAAGCAGGAACATGAATGAACAGTTGCCAGGCAACCAATAAATAAAGGTTCCAAATAGCATGACCTCTCTTTAAAGGATAAAGCTCTAATCATAATTATTTTTCAAATCCATTTCAGTGCCAACGAAAATCATGTTTGCAGCACTAATCCTGGTCTTCCTCATGCAAAATGAAACCAAATCTGTCATTTGACATATCACAGATAACAAATTAAACAGACTCAACCTGCTCCTTCAGATTACGGTCAATAATAGCGTAGTTTGAGGACAGCAAACAGGTTAGGCAATAAACTGGAATCCAAAACGGAGAGGTGAGGAGAATTAAGCAATTTAAATAGAGTAATTAAAATATTTTTTTTAAAAAGTGACTTTGTTACTTTAAGGATCTTCAAAAAGCACCAATACCAAGTCCTCCAGTGTTTAACTCACAAAATGATCATTTGGTAAAGTATAAGGATGAGACAGACTTTAAAATACTGAAAACAGATGTGGTTTGAAATGTTTTAAAATCTATAATACCACATTCTCTCTTTATAAACTCTTACAACTCAGTCTTGCCGAGTGCATAAGCAGAGCTGAGGTGCCTAGAGCAAGCACTGACCTTTCAGATGGATTCAAATAAAACTGACAAAGAGCAGCATAAATCTTAAACCAGTTAAAGAACACAGTATATCCACGCTGAAGAAACAATGAATGGTTATGCAGGAGTTTTACATTATGCCTTTTGAATAATGGAAGGGGGAGAGCTTGGGCTTGCTCAGGGGTTTTTTGGTGGGCTAATAAATTGTGTATTTATTTTAGTAAGATCTCATGTCAGAAAATATTAGGAATACATGTTTTGGGGGGTTTACCTTGCACTACATAAGGTGATTGCATAAATGTCTTTATTTAACCATTTCATTTCTTTTCTTTAGTAGGATTGAGAATCACTAATAGCTGTGATGCTTAAACGCTAAATAGTCAAAAATTCGCATTAGGAAAATAAGATGAATTACAATTATAAATAAATATGTCTTGCCCCTAAGGTCTAACGTACTATGTCAATTGTGAACTCATAAGAACTGGGACCACCTTTTCAATCTGTCTTTGAAAAAAATACAGGCAACAGAATCCATAAACTTCCCTGCAACACTAACAGCACAAAATAATCTCATACTTTATAGTAGAAAATTGATCTACTGGAATTTTTTTAAACAAGAATTATTGTTTAAATTACTGCAGAGAGTGCACTCTGTCAACTAGTAGTCTCCACATGTATTTTTTCATATCAAATGAGAGCCAGTTCGTTATATAGTAGCCTTCTATGACAGAAAGTATTCTGTTGCCTATCAGACACATAACTTTCCAATTATCTTCCTTATCTAGATATATCTGCTCATCAGAAGCCTTTACAGGAGGTTTTCTATGTATCTGTATTTCCTCAGTAAGCAAATAGGAAATACATCACATTATATCTATATTTTTATTGACTAATAGTTCACCCACTAACCGCCTCCACCACCTGATTCAATAACTTCTCTCCATCCTTCTAATAATTTCATTTTGAACTACTTGTTCTAACAAAAATCCAATTCATTTAGTTGATACCTTACACAAGAGTGAGATTCAAAATTTAAATAACTGGGAATCATGCATACTGACTGCAACTAAAAACAACGCAGAAGATCCTGTATATTCCTTTTAGGACACATGGCACTATTCATACCAAAACCAGCTTAATTGCTTCTCCATAGTTTTGAGCTTGCATTTTAACAAGTTATAAATATACTGTGTTGTGCTTGCAAACCTGACAACCAAGCCCACCAGTTGAAAAGTGTGTAAAAGTGATATTGGAGGACTTTTTTCCCCCCCTTTTCAATGACCAGCTGAAGAATTAAACTGGTCTGGTTTTAAGCTTAGAAGACCCAAAGCCTATGGAAGAAAAGGTCATGCATTACCATTCAGCAGGAGCTGGAGGCTAATTGTAAAGTTTATTAACAATGAAAACAACAGGGTTCTCAGCCCCTTGCTACCATGAAGGAAACTGATGGTATTTTTCTGAGCTTCGGATTCCACTGTGTTTTGTTCCACAATATGCAATTTAACTGTCCCACCTCTGAAAATGGGAGGAGAAAAAAGACCGTATTGTTTTCCAGTGCTGCTCACACTAAATAAGAGTCATTTTCAGATCACCCCTAGGGATTCAAGTCTATATATTTAGCATTAGAAGAAGGAAAATAGAGCATAACTGCCAGCTTGAGGAGAGAGATGATGAAGCATGCTTTCTCTCTAGTGTTTCCCACATCACAGATACAGTCAATGAAACTAGGTGCAATTCTAAAAACACTTCTTTGCTCAACAGGGTTTACGCAGATACTCAGCTGAGTAAGAGCAGGCAGCATTAGGATCCAAGGATTAATCTTATTCTAGATTCATGCTGATCCTGTCTTCTGGTATTCTTGTTTCAATAACCATTTTTCCCTTAATAAAATGGTGACATTGTAGTTCATTTTTTTTATATTGAATATTTAATAGTAAATTAAATATATACATATTATTTAAATATATACATAAACTAATGGATAACATTAGAAGAAAAACTCATAAGATAATACCAGCTCAAACAGTACAATATTATGGGTTTTAGGAAAGCATAAATATATATATATGTAGTCTATATGGATGACATTTGTGAAAGACACTCCCAATAAGACGCAAAGAAGTTATCTGAGCAACACAAGATATTATTACTATAGTGAAGAACCCAGTGGGGGGGAGGGGGAAGTTGGTTGCTCTATCGTTTTTCAGTAACAAATTATCTTCTGTGTGTTTGTTTCAATTTTACATTTAAAATGTTCTTTTAGTAACTATTATTCCATTCACTATCTCACTGATTAACATCTTCCTCTGCTAGTGTATGGAAGTAGTTGAAAATAGTAGAAAACCTGTACATTGATGGACATATTCTTCTGTTAGTGCACTTACTCATTGAAGTTATCATTTTGGACCAAGAATAGTTCAGCACTGAGAAGAGGGAGCTAGCAGTGTAGTCCTCAGTTTTTCTCATGATGTCAGAAACAAAGTCTCACAAAAAAATGCCACCGGTAATCAGTGAACTTTGAAAATTAATGCTAAAATCTCCCTACACATAAGACTATGCGAATCTTAAACTTCATAATGATTACTTAAACTATCAGTTTACAGCCATCTCTCACACAGCTTTACCACAAAGCTCTGACTGACTCAGAGTGCAAGTGTGCCCCTCCGGAGTCCCATACTCCATGATCCGAATCCTATTCAGCTACATCTGTTACATGAAATACTACATACACGAATACATTTCAAGATTGACAATTCAGCTGTCATCGGAAGCTTGAGGACTTCATAGATGATGTATGGTTAAAAGAAATTTTACAAAGAGACAACCAAATTACAAGGAACAGTAATGGTCATAGAAGCTGGTAAACTTCAGCTTTGTGTTTTTCTTTTAAAAGATAACATATTAACATATATAACAGATTAACATATTTAATATCTTTGAACTACAGTAATATGTCCTAAGAATTGCCATGGTTCACAGCCTAACAAACCCGCATTGAAACAAACCAACCAAAAAATCCGACACTACTACACGGATTTTGCTTATCAATGAGGAATGTGGAGTAAATGAGACAGAACAACAAGAGGAAATAAACAATCTCTGCATTTTATAATGTTCAACTGGTACTAGCCTTACTTTATTTAGAGACAAGAAAGAATGGAAAAAAAAAAAATCTGCTTTCCAACCATCCTAAGCATTTTTTCAGTGACATTTCATTCAACTATATGTCCTGAACCCTACTTTGCATATTTATTCTTATTGTCATAAGAAATATTTGTCATATTTTCACAATTTACTATTAAGTACAACTGTTTTATGCACTGGGGCTGACAGGGAGGATTGTACAGCACAATACATACATGCTGTTGCCAAGTCCTTTGCCTCAAATTTCCCATGCTTTTAGCCTTTGCTGTTCCCAACAAAAAGAACTTTTCAGCACTATCCAAACAATGTGAACATGGCAATGACTGTTCTGGGGGCAAATCTTAGGTCCATTTAGTCCAGGACCATGTCACTGACAGTGGTCAAAGGCGGTGACCTAGGGAAAAGCCCTGTATTAGGACAACTCTTAAATACTAGAGTAATTCCCTGGAACACTTCTGGCTCCCAGCAATCTGTGGCTCAAAGCCTTAATTACAAAAAGAGACTAGGAACGCTGGCGTATGACAACACACTGTTTCAGAAGGGCTGGGAGGCAGAACAGGAGATGGCATATTTCAAAAGGGAGAAATATATGCCCTCATCACACACGCATGCTACTTCATTCCCCCAACAGTGTTTCTTGCTCCCGATACCGCCTTTGCCCTCAAAATGTGCTGTTTTCCATATGGACGAGGTGGCAAAAATGAAAGTGTTTCCCTTCTTTCCTCATAAAACCTCCTTCTGACAGGACTTGGCCTCCTGTTCATATTCCACTTGACTAAACCAATCTTTTTCTCCTCCCACACTAGCTCCATCTGCCGCCCGTCTCTCCAGCAGAGCCAGATGCCAGCAAAGCAGACTACTGTGGGAGGAGAAAGTTCTGTCGCTGGAATTTCTTCCCTACACCCTGCAGGGGGCCAGTCTATGAAGCCTGGAAAGGAGACAGAGAGCAACTTCCTCTCTTCCACACTGCTTTCCCCTGCTCATCGGTAAAGAAGGCAGCTGAGGACATGAGCAAAAGAAGGATAAAACTTCAACGTGCGCTCTGAAATTTGCAACTTTAATATGTATACAGCAAAAGTCTCCCAACTGTACTCCAGGCTCGAGCATGGCACACACCAGATAAACATGTAAGAAGACACGAGTCCTGCCCCAAAGAGTGTACAGTCAAACAGAAGCAGAGATGCACATTTGTGATAAGGAACAAACAAGAGTGACTAGAGCGTAGATGACAGAGAAAAAAAGACTAGGATTTACAATCAGGAGAGATCTTAATGATGGAGTAAAAAGACAGTACTTTCTGGAGAGATACAAGTCAGAGACAGAAGCTATGGATGTGTGGTGTTAAGATGAGAGGAGGATTGCATGTGGCAAGGGAAACTGCCTGTAGGGAGGGAAAGACTGGAACGAAAGCAGACATGGGGAAAGAAAAAGTGATTTCTTTATATGTTTGAGGCAATCTTGCATGAGGCAGATGGAGAAGAAGTACAGGTAAGAACTTTAGACCAAAAGGGAGACGGTCTAGGGACAGAGGAGCATCTGTGGGAGCAGTCTTGCCAGCGACGGTAGCAAGAATGAGTGTCACTGAGTGAGAACAAGAGCGTATATAAAACAAGCAAGTGTGCATATGTGCGAGACGGAGGAAACGACACAGACTTCATTTCTCTGAGAGAAAGAATTGTGGGAATCCAGGAGATGAAAAGATACTAGAACCAAGAAGGAGTGAGGGTGGTGTATGGGTGCAGCAGAAAGTTTGGAGTGGGGCTGGCAGGACAGAAGAAAGTGAAGGAACACAGGGATCTCACAGAATACCAGAATTATGTATTAGAAGTTGAAAGAGCACATATAAATTAGAGAAACACATAACAAGAAAGATGAATAAGTTGAATAGACGGGGAGAGGAAGAGGGAAATACATCACATTGAAAGAGATTAAGAAAAAGAGCTCACAGCAGAACGAATGGAGTGACAGGAGGGGGAAAAAGGAGGAAAGAATATATGCAAAGATGATGAAGTCAGTAAAGGAACATTAGTTAACTAAAGGCATTATGTAAAAACCCCATATGGGAAAACTGGGAGTGTATAGAAGAATGACTGGAAATGGATTTCCACCAAATTCTCACTGTCACTGTAAACTCTTAGGGTTTGCCACATCTAGGTATCCCCACAATTTAATCTTCTTCTTCACTTGGAAAAATTCTGTTTCCTGATCCTCCACACCCTCTAACTTTTGCGCTGTAGTTGCACCTTTATACCGTTTGTCTCACTATTTCTAGTGGCAACTCTTTTTGTTACGTTTAAATGGGGAAAAAAAAAGATCTTATTTTGTCCAACACTCTACCACAAAGAAACGTGCCAAAATCTCGAGTTTCCTTTCCCCCTGTCCCCACAACGCTCTTTCATTCATTCTTCCTAAAAAATAAATAAATAATGGTTGGGTTTTTTTTTTAAAAAAAAAAAGAGGCTGGGGAAACTCAGCGATACAGCGGTATGTGAAGCCCAAGATATTTCCGGAGCCTTCCCTGAGCTGCGTGTACACACTACGCCCCAGGTTTCCCCTGCGCCCGGGCGGAGGGTCTCCCGTCCCCCCGCGGGCGGCGGATTTTTTTTTGCTGCGCTCAGCGCCCCTCAGCGCCCCTCACCGCGCCGCCCCGCCCGCTGCCGCCGGTACCGGCGGGGATCTCGGGATGAAACGCATCCATCAGGCGGGGGGTGACTGAGGGAGGGGAGGTAGCTACCGGCTGCTGGAAAGCCGGCACAGACGTATGCCCTGGCTGCTGGAAGATATGGCTGGCTGGCTGGTTGGTTTGATTTTAGTTAGGGGATGTAAAAAAAAAGGGAAAGGGGAGGGGGGGAAGGGAGACGGAGAGGGGGGAGCACACACGCTCGCACTCGCATACGGCTGATCTTACCTCCACATTGAAATACTGCTCCGCTTTGCACACTGTAGCACATAAAATCCAAAGGAAGGTTTGCAAGAAAAACACGCTGGACCGAGACACGAAATCCAACCGGCTTCCAGTGCGGAATGCGAGTACGATCATAGTGAACTGTGCTTCAGCGGATGGAAGATCTCTCCCTTTCTCTCTCTCTCTCTCTCTTTTTGCCTTAAACAAATAGACAAACAAACCAACCCCCCCCCCCCAGTGTCGGTGAAGAGCCCGTAGCGCAGGTTCACCCACAGCAGGGGAGGAGGAGGAGGAGGAGGAGGAGGAGGAGGAGGAGGAGCAGACACTTCACAGCACAGGCGACGGCAGGGTCAGCTCTCGCTCATCCTCACCACCAGTCCCGTAAGAAGGGAATGTGGCGTCCGAGTGCAGCCGCAGCTCCTGCACGACTCCCCTCTGCCCAGCAGCAGCAACCGCCTCCCCGTGTCCTCCTCCCTCCTCCCCCTCCTCCTCCTTCTCCTCCCTCCTTCTCCTCCCTCCTCCTCCTCCTCCTCCTCCCCTGCCTCCTCCCGCTCCGCCTCCTCCCGGGGAAGGCCGGCCTGGCCGCCCGGCGGCTCGGCTCGGCTCGGCTCGGCTCGGCTCGGCTCGGCTCGGCGCCCTGCCTTGCCTTGCCTTGCCTTGCCTTGCCTTGCCTCGCCCGGCCCGGCCCGGCCCGGCCCGGCCCGGCCCGGCCTGGCCTCGCCCCCCGCCGCTCCCCTCCACTCCAGAACGTTCAGCCGGGATCTACACAGCCCCGCCCCGGAGCCCCCTTAAAGGCGACGGCCCCGCCGGGGCGGCTCTGCCGCGTCGCCGCCGTACGGCCGCGTTCGCCGGCCCGCTGCCGCCGAGAGCCGCTCAGGAGGAGCGCTCGGCCGTACCTCACGCCAACGTACCGAAGCAGCCGCACAAAGGCTGAGCCCGCCGCGGCGGGTGTCTCAGCCTCGGCGTGTCCCCCCACCCGCCGCCGCCGAGGGGACGGGGACGGGCGGCTCGTCCCAGCCCCGGTGCGGTGCGGTGTGGCGGAGCCGCCCGGCCGCGGTGCCGGGGAAGGTCGCTTTGGCAGGCGGCGGGAGGGGCCGCGGCGAGGGAGGAGGGCGTCGTGAGGAGCGGCGGCAAGTTTAAGGGGATGGACGGTGACTCAGGCGGAGAGATGGCGTTGACCGGAATGCCGCCCTCGGTGGTGATGGTCGCAGAGTCATTGAGGGTGTCCGCGAGCGATTTGGTCTCTCCGCGGCTCGGGAAGGAAATCCCCAGTCACTGCTGACAAAATTCAGAGAAAGTGGGGTCGTGACAGTGCAGTTGACAGCGATACAAACAAGCCAGGCAAAATCTGGGTGTTGGGGTGGTTGGAAAACCTTACTTTAATGCCCCCAAATACATGGTCATATATTTAAGAGGAAACAATGTGTGAAATGCCTATATCATAGGTAAACTTCATGCTGGATATGATGATGTTCAAAATGCCTCGTGGTTATGGCAGACAAGATACTCTTGCAGTGATTTTATGGTTAATGCGAAATTTTGTGCAGCCCTTTTGATGTGTTATCCAGTCGAAGGTGGGATGATCCACACCATTAGTGAGATAAGCTATTGCAATAATGCATCTTGGGGAAAAAAGAGAGAGGACGGGNTACTGGAAAAAAAAAAAAAAGCAATTTAAAAATTCCAAGGTTTGAAAATTTATCTTATTTTTACTTGTTTGGTTAGCAAAAAAGATGCAAAGATTGTGATGCAAAACAGCCTGGAAGTAAAAGACATACCTGACAGATGAAATCTCCTTACTCAAATAGTTGAGGTCAATGGCCAAAATTAAAACATATGCAGATTAGATGTGTAAAATTTTGATGACACCAAGTAGTAGGACATAGGAATGTGGAAGGTTCTACATCATTTGGTATCTTAAGGGTAAGGCAGTTATCTCTGAAGAAGTCATGTTCTGCCTAACCAAATGTAATGGTATTTAAGCAGAATTCCTTATGTGATATACTTTTTCCATGTTAACTGCTTGATCTTAAAGGCATTTTCTGTTCTTCAGATTGTTAGTGATGTGAATAAAGAAATAATGAAATATAGAGCTGGCAGCAAACTAGAAGAATCTGTTAGCACTTTGGTGGCCAGTATCAAAAGTCAAAATGATCTTAACAAATTAAAGAAACATCTTGGAACCATCAGGAGGAAACTTAATACTGACAAATGCAAATTATATGTGGGAAGGAAAACCAAAAAGTAAAAGCAAAAGGATACTGGTAAAACAGCAGCACTTCAGAAAAGAATCTGGGGGCTGTAATGGACTATAAAGTAAATATGAGTCAGCAAGGTGATACCATTAAAGAAAAAGACAAGATGGTATCATTGTGGAGTGTATTAATAGGTGTGCAGTACATCTGACAGGACAAAATAGTTTTCTGCTGGGGATTGATGAAGCCAACTGTGTTTGGTCTCAAACTAAAGACAGTCCAGAGGAAAATAACAAAATATTAAAACATTCTGAAAGTAAGACATATGTGTGAAAGTTGAAAGAACACTATTTATTTAGTCTGAGAAGACTGAGCATAAATGGTCTCTTTATATGGAAAATGTTGCTGTGAAAAGGACAGAGTTATTTCATTCTTTCTGGGTTTGGGATGAAGGAAAAATGAATCAACTAAATTATACAGAAAGTTCAGATTCGATGTTAGACAAAACTTTCTAAAATGTGATGGTAGTAGCATTTGGAACAAGATACCTAGTGGGAGTGTGGAATCTCTTCCGTACAGGGGTTTGATAGGCAAGAATATTACATCTATCCTCTCTCCGTTCCTGGGGCAGTGGATTGCGTTATGAGATCTAGTAAACTATTTTGCTTCTAGTATATCAGTAATTTCTTTTCTTTTATTACTCTATGAATTAATCACTGTAACTGGTGTAAAAGAAACACTAACTCACTAAATTTATACTATCCCTTTTGCTTTTCCTCTTCTCCTAAGGGACCTCCTTCTTGTTTGCTCTCAGCAAGTGCTAGCTCTGTTTTTGCTGGTGTATTTTGTTGAGTCTGCCATTAGTATAATACCCGGAAATGGAAATAGATAAGTTACTGTAACTGCAATTTTATTCATCTGCCCTGTTAGGACTGCCGTGGCTATTTATTGTGAAAAGCAATGGGCCATAAATACAGCTATCTCCTTCCTTTATAGTGTATCTATTCGAAGAAGAAAGAAGAAAGGGTATGGTATGAATAGAATGGTGGAGAACAAAAGCACCCGTGTATTTGTCAGCATGTTTGAGGAAGAGAGAGGGAGACCACTAAGGTAAAGAAAGAGATTTGTAAGGAAAGAGAGTAGCAACGCGTGAATATGAGTGCTAAGGGAAGAGACAAGGCATATGAAGGACAGAGAAGATCTTTGAAGTGAAAAATATCATTCAGGAATGCTTGTGTGAGGGAAGAAGCACCAGCAATGATGGGAAAGGGCTTTGAATATTTGTGAGTAAGTGGTGGACAGGAACATACAGGAGTAGGGTCAGAGCCTGATGGGAAGGTAAAGAAGGTAAGAAGAAATAGAAAAGAGTTGAAAACTCCATACAGAAGGCTGTTAGATGTGTGTGTATGAGATTATGAGAGTGATTAAAGAAAAGACAGAAAAAAAGCAAGAAAGATGAAAGGGTAAATAAAAAAGTAAAGAAGGAAGGAAGCAGAAAAATGCAATTGGAAAGAAATGGGAGCTCTGTGTTGAAGTACTTGAATGATTCAAGTCATACTTTATAAGTGTCTTGCAGATTTTTATCTTTATCAAATACCATTATGATTTTTCTGTTCTTGCCTATGGCAGTTACCAGCAGTAATTAATAAGCAGTGAGCAGGTTTGTAGGGAAACAAAATTGACAAACTGAGATTCCCATTTAGTTCTAAAAATTTTAACCTTTTTGAAAGACAGGAAGAGGTCTGTCTCCTGTGTTCCCAACCAGCCCATTTACCAGCTGAGTTTCTTAGACATTGTAGGATACATCCTTTAGGGATGACTACAGTCACAGGTTTACAATGGATGATTACTAGAAGCAGACATAGACGTCGTTAAACATTCTAATGTCCAGCTTTGAACACAGGGCAAAAATCTTCACTTTACTGTATATCAATTCTGAATAGAAATTCATATCATAACTGAAAAATCAAAATAATACATGTTGCCCTTTCTTCATATTGCATTGCTTAGCTGCTGATAGTACCAGCTGAAACTTTTAAAGAGAAGAGAGCTTCATTTTAAGATATAATAAACTGCAAAGATTGAGAGTAGATATCACATATCTCACACATCTATATTTATCTCACATTGCTATATTTAGTTCTTGTTTGCAAAAGTTGTTCTGAACACCTGGCCTTTTACTCGTGGAATGAAACTTTCATAGATGTGTCTGTATGAATTCTGTTTGACTGTTTGAAACGTCCTACAGGACATGAAGGCAGCAAATGAGTTTAACAGTGTAGGAGGGAACACTGCATTGAATATGTATTCCTGCCAGGATCCCACTCATATTGCCTGTGTTCGAGTATCTATGATTCTTTATTTACACAAGGTTCACTGTAGGCATAAGGCTATCTGGTCAGGAAGCAGAATTGACTTACACTGCCAGTGCACTTTTCTGTGTTGTCTTACAGCTGCACCAATGGCTTTATAAAGAACCTAAGTAAAGATAAAGATAAATGACAGTGCAAAACCTTAAACGCAATTGTTGTCACAAGGAAAATTCCTAGAGTCATAAAAGTCAGTAATAATTCAGGATAGTTTGGTTGCAGTTTTTCACAAAGAGCCAGTGAAGTCAGAGAGGAAGAAAGTCTGAAAGTGTAAAAAATTTTTTTAAAAAATATGAAGTTATAAATTGAATTTCTAATTCATAGAGTCATAACATTGTAGAATAATTTGTGTTCAATGAGACCTCTGTAAGTCATCAGGTTCAACTGTCTGCACAAAGCAGAGGCAACTCAGGTTAGGTTACTCTGGTGCTTGTTCAGGGAGTTACAAATCAAGTTAATCTAACCCAAGCATCATTTCCTGGTCTGCGATATGATTTCTCTCTCTCAGGGAGCTATTTTGAGGGTAAAATCCCTTCTGTGAGGCATTTGTCAGGCCTTCAATTATTTTGGTCTTTGTAGTGACAACGCCCATGTCAGTAAGTAGAGCAGGTCTCTCCTAATCTCTTGAAGGCAGGAGAAGTGGCCAAGAGAAATAGGTATAGAAAATATAGTTCTATAGCTGAAGACTGAGGGAAATACATTTTAAAGAGAAGGAAGATACAGTGTGAAGGAGAAATGGCTCCTGGAAGAAAAACATCAAGAACAACACAATAATAATAATAAAAATCTCTTTTTTGATATAACATTTTCGTAAGAACTTTTCTAGGAACGTGGGTTAATATTGGGCTAGTGAAGAATAGATCAAAAAAATGCTCTGAAGCAGCCAAGTCCTTACTTATTTACTGTGTGTAACTTTTCGTATCAAACTTTA
The DNA here is from genome assembly GCA_008711295.1 of Anarhynchus alexandrinus. NCBI lineage: Eukaryota > Metazoa > Chordata > Aves > Charadriiformes > Charadriidae > Anarhynchus > Anarhynchus alexandrinus. Next base: position 2,398,276 of record VUYV01000078.1, on the reverse strand, counting down.
TTTTCTCTACTTTATAACAATTTTCATGCTGTTTTGTCTCCCACTCCTGATACGTTCTCTCATTGCTTTCTGGTTTTTGGCTCAGTCTGCAGAGCAAGAAAGGCCCATTCAAGCATGAAGTCCATCAGCAATTTCCCAACATACATACGTCAAACTAAAGGGTTCATAGAATCATAGAATAGTTTGAGTTGGAAGGGACTTTTAAAGGTCACCTAGTCAACCCCCCCTGTAATGAACAGGGCCATCTTCAACAACAATTAAGTTCTTTACAGCCTTAGGAGCCTTACAGGCTTACGAGTGGTCTAGCTGCTCTACTGGTCTAGTTCCTTTGGACTGTGCTGTTGATTATTCACTGAGTTTACACTTGTGTCAGAATGGCAGTCCGGGGGATTGTTGTAAGAGCTTAACAATTTGTGTTGAATATTATTGCCCTCATTTTTACAAGGTGCCTTGTGTATAAGATTGATATTGTTAACAGCTAAGAGAACACCACAATACATGAAATAGAAATAAATAATGCAGGGCAGTGGCGGGTGAGTCTGACAGATTTGAGGAGGAAGGCACGAGGACCTCTGAGAGAATACCCTGGCATAGCCAAATGGCTTGAAAAGTAACAAAGTCATCTTAGAAACATCTAAGGGTTTGGTCAAGAAAGAAACAACCAAGTGTCTGTCATAAATACTATATTTCAAAAGCGTGCAAAGATCCAGTTACTCTGTGGCTTCTATAACGTAAACACAAGCCTCCGTAACTTGGTATCAAGTTGAATCTTGAATGGAAGATAATTATCCCAGGGTTTGTGTTGCTCTAACCTGGCTGGAAATTCCACATCTATATGGTTAAAATAGACCTTTTTTAAATTACTCTATTAATTAACCTCCTTGGTTTAACTGTTCTTGAAACCTGTGTCACTTTTCTTATTGTCCACAGAAATTAATTTTTTTTTCATCTTTCAACACACTATTTAGTCCATATTTTTTTCCATATGTTTACAGCACAAATGAATGTTGGAATTGTTACCTGGGGAAAGACGAGTCTTGACAATTGGAGTCTGGGAGAAATAGTGTTGCATTTGGCACTTGAAGAGTAAACCTAGGACTGTGGAATTTCATAGATGGATTGCATGCATCTGGCAAAATGAGTAGCAGTCAAATAGATAGCAATGTTAACATTTAAATATCAGTGGTGAGTTTCAGAGTTAGTTAGCAGTGTCATTAATGAAATCACTGCATCCCTTGGAGCTATTGTTCTGTAGACTCAAGAAAAAATTATTAAACTTGGCGTATACGTTGAAGGATTTCTTTACATAGTTGCTTTTGCATGAATTAAAATTTAGGTTCTAAAAAGCAGTTCTGCTGCTTTGGTGGACCAAGAACTGGAGTTACTCTCCTCTAAAGCATCAGGCACATATGACTCCTTAAGATCATTTTAGTTTATACTGTTCACAGATGAGATTTTGGATAAACAAGAGCTAAAAGAAGAGTTTAGAGAAGAAAAAACTGCACAATGCTTGTGAAGAGAAAGCAGCGTTAACAAAAGAAAATGTGTTTTGAAAGGGCACACCTGAAAATGTATCTGAGAGGTCAGCCTGCAGGAAACAGGAGGGTTCACTCAAGGTTAAGCTTGTATGTTATTCCATTCTGCAGTACAGGTACACCCAAAGTTGACAGGTACCTCTGATAGAAATAGGTATTCAAGTGAGAAAGGAAAAGTCACACAGAGAGGATTCAGTTTCTCTGTGTCTGTGTTTTTCCAACTACAATCTGTTTGTTTTCCCTTTTTATTGGCAACCTTTACTTCCATGTTAGGGTTATTTTAGCTTCCTTTTGCTATAATTGATAAATTTTTTATCATTTAGGAAATAGTGGTGAGGTCAAGGACAACTATAAAATATTGCTCATGAGACTAATATTAAGGTTCCGTTTGCAATTTCAACTTTTTAACTTGAATGCTGACGGTCTAGTAAGCAACATTAAACAATTTTAGAAGTGCAGCTTTTAAGTGTGGGAATATTGAAGTGTGGGTGTGTTTTTATAAACCCACTTATCCCAAAAGGAAAAAAGTTGGGAAGGTGAAGGGAAGGAAAGATTCAGAAAATTCTTTAGAATAGTAGGGCAGACATGTTTACCCAGACTACACTATCTGAAAATGCATTGCACACTTACAGGATCTAGTTGCACCATATACACGATTTTACCTATCTTTGGGGAATATAAGTTTGGACCTGATTCAGTTTTCCTTTGCCCAAGCTCCTCTGGCTAAACAATGTTCAGTTCCTCTGTTTTTAACACAGTTTACTTCTCAGTTAGAGCAATGTCAATGCTCTTTTCTTACTCTTATAGGTATTCTTTAATATGTATTTGTTCTGGAAGGGGAGGATAGGGAATGATTTTAAAGTAATTAAGCCTAAACTGAATTTTACTCTGTTCACTTTTCTCATCAGTCGAATTTCACAGCCATCCTGGCTGTTCTTTGCTGCTCCAGTGACAGTCATGACCTTAGCAACTGCAATTTAAAAAATTTGCATAAAATACGTGAAAAAGGGTGAAGATACTGGTGTAGATGTGATTGTTGGGAAGAGGAGGAAATTGCTTAGAATCTGATGCTGCAATATTACTGTAGCATTTCTGGAGGGAAGGACTTCACATGAAGAGGTACACTTCAAACCTATCTGTATATACGATTGTATTCTAAGTGTGTATAGAGCTACAAAAATAAATTTAAATTCATTATATTTCTAGCACTGTATCAAGCAAAATTGGTAAAGGAAAAAGATGGGAAGATAAGTGGTGGGGCACAATTGACTGTTATTAACCTTGAAAAGTCTCTTTATACATGGCCACTGGTTACAGTGACATTGGCAAGACAGTGAGATAAGCAGTCCAGTTTTGTGTCTGTATTCTGGGAGGAACACATAGAAAATAGTTAAATTATGGTGTGGACTTTTATAAAGTCTTATTGATTCAGTTTGTTGTGACCTGTATAATTCAGGTGCAGAAAAGACAGAAAAACTATTGAAGATTTTTGCAACACGACCACCCTCCCTCCAATTTTGCTCTGAACAACGTGTGAGCACAAACACAGTCCTGGTCCTTGTAATGTTTTAAATTATCATTCTTCAAGAAAGCCACCATTTATATATTTTTAAATTTATATATTTTTTAATCTTCCGTAGTCTAAGATGTACCAGTTTTTATATCTTCCTCTGTCTTCCTTCTGGGATTTTTCTGGTCTTCTCAATTTTATTTTCTTCTAACTTCTCTGTTGCAAGACACTTCATAAAAGCACAAGAACTGGCTATACCATATTTCCATATCATTAATGGGGCTCCCAGTAGAGATCCCAAGCATATGTTCTTACTCATGCATAACTGAAGAAGAAGCAGAATTATTCTCAGACCTTCAGCTTGAGAGAGGCTCCCAAATAGTCCTCATACTTTCAGGATGAAATTTCAAGGCAACCTAACAGATTTGAACACCTAGGTCTCATTAATTTTTATGGGAACTGGACAAACCTATCCCACAGGCATATTTGAAAACACTAGGCTTACACTTCATCTATTTCATTGTCCTGTGGTGGAAAGGATGAAACAAAAATGAAAGAAAGGAAAAACAGCAGCATTAGATAGAGACTTGCTAATACAGGTAATTATTTTTAAAAGCGCATTTACTGCTGTTTATTAAGTTGCTTAGTCATCACCTGAGGCTTACATGAGGTTTACATTACTTGATTGATATTGCAGTTGCTTAACTTATTAACTGCTCTGAAAGCCTTTTTTACTGTTCATATTATTTAGCATTATTAGCATTGCTACTGTGTCTAGTCATTCATACTGAAAAATCACCTTCTTCATAAGTGAGCGGGCTTTATGAGGGGAGGGGTCCTTAGACTTTCAGGCCTTCAGCTCTCACTGACCCAAAGGCAGATGAAAACATTTGTACTTTTTAGAAAGTTTCTCACGTTTCGTTAGAACATTCCCACTTTTGTCAGGATGAGTAAAATTTCTGGAGAACAGAGGATGACAACAGCATCACTAGAAATATGTGGGGTTTTTCACTGTAACACATATGCTAAGGTTGCTACTCTGTGAGAGTGTGTATCTGTGTGCACGCACACACGCACGTGTGTGTGAGAGAGAGGGAGAGAGACCACACAAGGCAGTTCCAGATTATCTTAATAAAGAGAATATAATGTCTAGCTTTTCATTACAGCTGTTCAGAAAGCTTCCAGAAAGTAGAATGAGAGGTGGATTTCTGAGGCAAAGGCTTCTTGCTTTTCCCAAGCCTATATAGGTACTTGTCTTCAAATACATGATATTCACCCATGTTTACATATTCACACCTAATGAGTGTGAAACACATGCATGTTATGCTTATGAGAATATATGTGTATATATGGACTAACAGAGATAGTAGAGATTACATCATGTAAAATAAATTTTCTCATTAATTATTTGAGCAAGTTCCATTTTAGCAGCCCTAACTTTTCCGTCTGGAAAATCAAATCTGGAACTTTACCATTTTTTGTTAACCAAATAAGTGAGCTTGTCTGTTATTTAATTATCATTACAACTTTGAGACTGGAGTTCATAGAACAATTTAGTTGGAAATTTATTTATTTTTATGCTGTATGTGCTTCATTTTTGTGCTTAAGTGATGTTAACTTATATATAGTTGTAGTGTTTAAGTGTCTAACTCTAAGCTTTGTAGTTGTTTTTCTTGCTTAGACAATGTAGTTCTGAGCAAAGGTTAGAAATCTAAATATCCACAGAGAGAAAATTTATATTCAAACCATGTAAGTGATCAATAGTCAAAAGAAAATAGCTACTTTTACATTTATATGAGGATCTCAAATACACCTGTAAGTATATAATCATACAGAAAATATTCAGGGACCATGAATAATAATCAGATGACTTACGAAGCTATGCAGGCTCATACAAAACTTGAAAATTTCCAGTAAGTGTTCTGCAACTAACCTGTGAATTAAAAATCATTAGCTTAAAAAATCAGCTCTAAGAAAGTTTAGAGCAGACAGATGCATTTCCAGCTGAGGATTCAGGTCAATGTGCTGTTGACTGATACTTTCACTGATTTCAATGGGACTAACCTTTACTGACCTAAATAATTTCCTGTTGCACAGTACAACCCAATACTTTGCTAATGCATAATAGAACAGATTAGTGTATATGTGACAAGAGAAACACTAATAACTTTGAAAACTAAATATTGTTTAATTTTTATAATATGAGTTTCAGGTAAATGCAAAGTCTATGGAACTTAGGTCTTTAGTCTAACAAGATTACTTCAGTATTCAAAAGTGGTTCTGGTATGTATTAAGGGCACTTTTTCATTCTGGCATTTTACAAATACTTAATAAAGTTTAAGCTTTTTTCCTAATCATGCTATACAGTTCCTTGGATTCTTATTAACTTTTTCCCTTTTAAATCATAATGATATAGGTAACATGGTCTGCCAACATGTGCCACATATTCTTAACTTTTTTCTTTAAAGGAGTATCACTGAATATGTACTTTTCCAACACTCAGGAATTTCAGGCTACTTGACAGTACTTCATACAATGACATTTGGCATCACAGTATTGAATTGGCACCTGGGAATCTCTGTTTTCCTACCTTCCCATAGGATCAAAACAGTTCACATCTTGCATTTTCAAGATTTGATGGTTCAGTTCCCAAATTTACGTAACTGTTTGCTCTATATGTTTTAGCTGAATGCTCTGTTCCCCACCAAAGCACTTTGTTGCCATAGTGAAACAAATATTTCCATTTTATTTGGTACATTCACCAATCACTTTAGGGTATGTTTTTCATGGAGGGCAGCAATGATTTAAGTCTGAAAATGTGAGACAATGCATGACTAGGTGATGAAAAAATTTCCTTTCTTAATGTACAGTTTTTAGAAATCCAGCTCCTTAACAGTATACTATCATGTTGATTTTACGCAGTCTAGAAGAAATTACCAGAAGAATTTGAAAAAATATTGACGATGTTCAGTTTTCAATAGTTTTGTGTCAAACTGGAAAGGTGGTGCATTTCTGTCCCAGTTGATCCGTTATGGGAAACAGCTTCTCTGAAGGTCTATTCTGTGTTTTCATTATTCATTTAAACAATGAAATGAAGGGCATAGTAATGCAAATTACAAATGGCACAATATTTGTGGAGTTTGCAAGTATTCTGGAGATCAGTGTATATCTGTCGTGGTTTAGGCCAAATCTGCTACTGGGGACTTGGGGGACCCCAGATGGGGCCGACAGATACTCCCCTCTACCCCTCTTCAAAGAGAGAGGCAGAGGAGGGAAAAAGAGACTTATGAGTTTAGAAGGAACTAAACTACTTTAATGAAATATTAATAATAAAATAAAAAGAAATAATGAAATATATACAAAACCATATCAAGCTCCCGAGATGACAATCACGACACCGGCTGGCACTGGGGCAGTCCCAGGCTGGACTCAGTGATGGACAGGAACTGGATTCTGGATCTGCATTCAGGATAGGGATCACAGGCAGATGAACAGACAGAGTCCTCCTCAGACGTCGGCCACTGAAGAAAGAGAATGACCCCTTTGATCCCTCAGCTTTTATACTGAGCATGAGGCAGATGTGATGGAATACCCTGTTGGTCAGTTTTGGGACACCTGTCCTGTCCGCTCCTCCCTGCAGGTGGGACCCCACTATGCTTTTCCGCTTCCGACCCTCCAACGGGGCAAATAACAAAGTGAGCTGCCCTTGGGTGTGATAGCAATAAGTATAAGCAAGAGCCTCTCTGCATACCATGCCTGGGCATCAGCTATAAACATAGGTCTTATCACTCTGTGAGAGTGAACATTGTCTGCACAATATGCTGTTAATTTCAGTAGTTAGAAGAGGCCCAGCTAAGAAGCAAAGTTACTGAATAAAATTGGTCCTGTTTCACCTCAAACCAGGACAATATCACAGAAAAGATCCTAAATCTGGTTAAATTTAATGATGGCAAATACAAGTACCACGCTTGGGAAAGATGTTATATAGGCAAATACAAAAGGAGGAAGAGCAATGCAAAAAAGACTACAGAAAATATAGATGTGCCATAATCTGAATTAAGGTTTACAGGATGTTGCCAAAAAAAGGTAAATGTTATTCTCGGGACAGATCATGGAAAGTTAACAGCTCTGAGTGATATTTTTTTTCCTTCGTAAGACCTGGCAAGGCTTCAGCTATAAGATATCTTATTCTCTAAGAGAAAACAAACAGAAAGAAGCAACAAAGTAATCAGAGATATAAAAGTGTATGGAAAAAGCTTTGGTCTTGGGCTGAAAATTGGATTTGTATAGCCTGGAAAGGAAGACAGTGCAGAGGGTATGGTAATGATATCTGTGAAACTGTACAGGTATCATGAAAAGAACATGTTTATCCCTCATCACTGTGGGATAAATTTGACTTAATTTAAACCCAAGATATTTTGTTTAGGCATATTTTTTTCCTTGCTGTAAAAACATGTAAACATTGGAAGAGGCTACTTAGGAAGGCCACATAAGTTTTAAAAGTAAGAATGTTTCAAGTTAGTCCTGCCTCAAAGCAGAGGAGATTGACCAAATGACTGACCCATTGAATTANTTTTTTTTTTTTTTTTTTTGTCAGGAGAGATGCTCACACGATGGGAAGTTTTGTGGGCTTTTGTGGAACACATTAGTGTGCTGACTAATGGGACTACTCTTTGAAACACTAGTATTCTCTCCCTTAATTTTTGCTGACAGATGATATATTTTTCCTTACCTCTTGAAACTAAAAGCTTTTCATTTAATGATTAAAAATGTACTTGCTTGGAATGGTATGAGCTTGCCATTCTGAGAACACGATGACAATAATATGATTGTGATGTAATTACAGCATGTAAAGCTTTGGGAAGTGATCTCATTTTCAGAAACCCATAGCTCCTCATAATAGTTACCAGTATAGTCTCTCAACTTCCCTTTACAGATGTGAAAAGAGTAAAGTTTGTCTGGACCCTATACAGATGTCCATAATCAGAGTGTAGCCATCTTTTAGGGTGTCTTGTTGCCCTTCTCAAAACATGAACTTGAGGATCCTGAGTTGTTAAAGATACTGACCACAATAGCTTATTTTCTAGATCATTTTCCCTGTATTGGTAGATGAATAAGATAAGCAGGTAAGATGAAGTGTTTCTGGTACGTGTTTATAGATAGTCTCTTCTAGCCATTTTTTAATTTCCCCCCCCCCCCGAATAGATGCCACTTGCGAGGGCATGTGTTGCCATTTGGAGGGGGAAAAATGCAGGAGCGGGACAACTTTTGAACCTTTGTGCACATTATTGAAGACCACCCTATTATTAAGGCAGCTGTAAAGGGGTCATTTCAAGATGAGCAGTGATACTCCTCACCATATCATTCTTCTGCTTGCTGTTTGCTGTAATAAGCTGTGTGTCTTATTTGTCCTAAATGTCTATAACCAGGAAGACCACTGACTTAGTTTCAGTAATGAAGACAGGGAAGAAGAAGAAACAGCGCCTCTGAGCACGTAGTGCCTTATAAACAACTCATGGCCCGTATGGCTAGAAACCTTGCACATGAGTACGGCAATAGACAGTATGGCATAGAAAAGCAAAATATGACACTGGTGCTGTTTAGAACAACAAACAAAGTGAGACATGCAAGGGCATGACCTTGTGTTGAGTAACCTACTCTTTATGCAAGTAATTTTCATTAAGGTAATCTAGTGAATACGTGGAATGATTTCTGTAAATATTCATTGAATTTCTTTAATGAATTCATTTCAGCATTGTATTTCTTGGTTGTTTTTCTCTATGAATATTCTAGTGAACTAGAACTAGAGTGCAGGATTGTACTTATTTGGTTAGTTAGCTATTTTTAAGAAACAGTTCATTTAAAGGAAATGCTGGAGAATGTTTAAGGAAAATGAGTCTTATACCTGAAAACAAAACTAGTCATGGCAATTCAAATACATTGCAATTGGAAACCTCATCAGCTGCAGGTAAATGGAAAACAAACAAACAAAATGTCCTGGGAACCAGATCTCCCCTTTTAAAATGTGTGAGGATACTAATGGTACTCTTTAGTACCATCTCCCCTCCTTTAAGCTATTATCTGGAATTAAGCTGAAGCAGCTCCAGAGACTTTATTTCTGTGGCCCCCAGTCAAAGTCTTTTACTTAAAATTTCCTTGGAGGGAGTGGGAAGATAATATTTTTTTCCCCTTGTTTCTGTTCTCTTACCACACTCATTCATTTTACTCAAAGAATTTGCAATTGTTCCTACTTCATACTGCTCCAAGTGGAGAACAACCCTCTGCTGAGCGCATCATCAGGCCAGACGAGGCCAGAATCTTTGGGTCTCCTTTCCATTTACACAGTGTCTTCAGAAGTCCCATCCTAAAATCATGTATAGCACTAAGTTGGTGAAAATGAATTCGCTCTGTGATTTTTACAACATAAAGATTAAAGAAATGAAACTAACTCTGGTATTCCTGCATCTCTCATATCTGGGCCACCAACAGTTAAGATGAAGATAAATGAACAATTAGTTCTTTAAAAATGTAATCATTACACAACATCTTTTTTTTTGTTTTGTTTGGGGTTGGTTTGGTTGCTTTTTTTTCCAGCTGTGTTGCTACCCTTTTTCACTACTGCCTCCATATGGACTCTGATGAATTATATAATTAGTTGTGCACTAGACCAATTTGAAATTTTGGCTTCCTCTACTTTCAGGTACTTTGGATAATTTTACTTTATATCTAATTGCATGTGAAACTCGGCATACTACAATAGAATGCTCCAGGAAAGGTTTCGTTAATAGTAGGTTGTAAATTTTAAAGTTTTTCCAGCTGTACAAAGTCTGCACCTAGAAGTAGGTAATGGGTAAAACTAAGTCTAACCTTCATGCTACTCCTTCTTTTGCTTGTAGAAGATATGATCAATCACCTACAGAGCTCAAATTATCTATAAGATAGTAGAGAAAAGAGGAAGGAAAGCAAAAGAATAAAGTGGAGGAAAAAATGATAAGAGAGAAGCAGCAGAGAGGTAGAACATGAGTTAACAATGTCTGATACATCCCTGAAGAGTATCAGCCTTCTCAGGCATCACTGTCTTTAACCATTACCTGTTAATGTCTCTGCCCATTCCCCCATTCTTTGGGAGACATTTTCACTTTTGTGGTGAATGGAAGAAACAATCTCTTCCCTGTTCAGAGTGGTAGGTTGTGTTTGTGACATCCATCTGAAGGCCACTTTCATAAGTGCTCCATAATAAGGAAAGAGCAGAGCAGAAAAATACAGAAACAACAGGAAAAGAGAAAATGAGTGATAAAAAAAATGATGAGTCAAGCTGAGTCAGGGAATATCCTTTTCAGATGTAGACAAGATATTGATTATATGCGGTAAAGATGAGATACCAGTGCATCTAAGAGAAAGCAGGAAAAATGATACCATCTGAGAACATCGTGATTGGAACAATGGAACATAGAAATAATGAAGTGATAGGATGAGATCAGGAAGTGGTACTATGAGACTTTATTACTGCTTGACTGATTGCAAGAAAAGATCTTTAGTCTGGAAATTGCCAGGAATATGTTGAAACAGCAAGGACAAAATTACAAGGACAATGTTAAACAAAGAGAAGATAAAATAAAAGGTATCTTTGGATCCAATCACCTCCCTGCCCTACTAACAAGTGAACTGTTGTTGTCCTTAAAGTCTGATTTTCAGGTCGTGAAGAAAACAGTTTTTGACTCCTTATAAGGAAAAAGGTGAAATCCTGGGTCCACTGAAATTCAAAGGGAGGTCTGTCATATAATTACAACCCAGGGATATGAATTCACACAGTGTATTGAGTATTTGCCTTTATACTTCGCTGTATTTCCAAGTTTATCTCGTGTGCCTCTTCTATTAAGAGAAATTTCTTGGACAATTACTTGAGCAGTACATATTTTTATTCTTCAAAGCATCCATTATATACCAGCTACGGACTTGAGTTAATAAGGATGTTTTAAGAGGCAGGGGAAAGAGTGAGACTGTAAGTATAAAAAGATGTAGAAAGGGTAACACCAGGCAGAGGAGTGTGTTGCCTCTGTATTAAAATACAAGAATACATACAGTTTAATGCAACATGGAAAACTTTGTCTGCAGTTTTGAGAAGGGAAAAGAAGATAGGTCAACTAATGAAAAAGGTATTTCTCTTTCAATTACACTAATATACCAACTATACAGAGGAACAAAGAATATTCACGTAGCCCACTGAGATCAAGCAAACTCTACATCAGCATTATTTGACATAGCCAAACAAAAATTACTTTGTTTCTCTTGCTGGAAATAAGTTAAAATCCATAAAGTACATAAATGTGGAATCTTGCTATGAGATAGATGTATGTGCTTCTTCCTAGAGAATTTAAATATCAGGTTAATTAATATAAAAACCACAGATCTAATGGGAAGTGCCTGCAATAAATTTTCAGTTACAGTTGGCTATCTCAAAATCTTATAAAACTAGTCCTAGATTCTTATTCACAAATATTGCTGTAAATTTGGATTCTGTTGATCTTATTCATAGAGTCAGTCTGATAATTTCATAGAATTTTATGAAATTCTTAACAAGATAAGCACAGTTCAAACTCAGTGAGAATGGCAAATTGAGTCCTTAATATGAAGAATCCATCTGAGTAACATTTTTTTATATAATGTGGTGCTGGATCACAGTTAATTATGACCACCTAAATGCTTGCTTGCTTTCAATGGCTTGCTTTCAATGGGTATAGCATGTTTTATAGTTGGTCTGACCCTAGGAATAGTACAGGGAGGGAACTGTGTGCATGGCTAACACACATCTCGCCTTGCTCACCTTGCTTACTCTTAGAAGCCATATATATGACGCTTTATATCAGTATGGTGATACCTATATTGTAGAGCACTTGAACTGATTGATTTTTTATTATAGCAGACGGAAAGCACTCTCTTGCCAGATTCCATTTCCTTGCTTTCTTCTCCAAAGATGTATAATATTCACAGTATCTGCCCATACTTTCACCACCAGGTTAACATTGTGCACATCCCCCACCCCAGATGTTAACTCCCAGGTAGGCACCAAATCATCCAAGGATGATTTGTGTTTGCCTAATTTTAGATTTCAGCTGTGGAAGCCTTTTTTTTCACAGTTCTTTTGACTTTACTTGGGGATCCTAATGTATTTTTTGCCTAAATCAACATTTGCTGTGAGAATATAGTTGGCAAATTATGCAATCTGAAAACAAATTTTAAACTGTAGATACAAAATAGCAGTCAAATGCCATTGTTAAAAATTGTTTAAAAACTCTGAAATGTGTTTAAGTGAAAGGTGACTTTTATGAATGTGTATGACAAGCAGAATAATATCAGATTACAAAATGTTCACAATAACACAAGAAATATGTTGTAGAAAATTTCTTTATGAGTGATGCGTAGAATTCCTGTCTGCCCTTAAAACTCAGAAATATTAAAGATGATTCATAAAATTCAAGCAAATATAAATTTGTGCCTAATTTACTGATACCAGATATAATATGTTATGAAAAAATTCTCATTTTATCACCTGTTTGCCAGGTAGCAGCAAGAGCCCAACTGGTCCATTGAAGAAGATGACCCAAGAGCTGAGACCGTGTACGACACAGGTAGGGCAGTGCTGTCTCTGAGGAAGGCACAGCCCTACTGCATCAGGGCAGGGTGGGGAGAGGGATAGGGTCCATCAAAAGTCCCAGATAAGGCGAGATAATGAGTCAAGTCTGGGGTGAGCCCAGAGATTCCCTCAGGAGTAACAGGAGACAGGGCTGGAAACAAGGCATATGTGCGAGGTCTATCCAGGAACCCCACAAACCAGGACAGCAGGAGATGGGTCTGGTCTCAGGGACACCTACAATGTAACTCAGGGCAGGTTTGGGTGTCGAGTCATGAGCTTGAATGAAACCATTGTGCCCACGGGCAGAGTGGGTGGGTGAAAGTCGAGGTGAGGCTGCTTAGGGTAGGTAAAACCTATTANCCAGGTTAACATTGTGCACATCCCCCACCCCAGATGTTAACTCCCAGGTAGGCACCAAATCATCCAAGGATGATTTGTGTTTGCCTAATTTTAGATTTCAGCTGTGGAAGCCTTTTTTTTCACAGTTCTTTTGACTTTACTTGGGGATCCTAATGTATTTTTTGCCTAAATCAACATTTGCTGTGAGAATATAGTTGGCAAATTATGCAATCTGAAAACAAATTTTAAACTGTAGATACAAAATAGCAGTCAAATGCCATTGTTAAAAATTGTTTAAAAACTCTGAAATGTGTTTAAGTGAAAGGTGACTTTTATGAATGTGTATGACAAGCAGAATAATATCAGATTACAAAATGTTCACAATAACACAAGAAATATGTTGTAGAAAATTTCTTTATGAGTGATGCGTAGAATTCCTGTCTGCCCTTAAAACTCAGAAATATTAAAGATGATTCATAAAATTCAAGCAAATATAAATTTGTGCCTAATTTACTGATACCAGATATAATATGTTATGAAAAAATTCTCATTTTATCACCTGTTTGCCAGGTAGCAGCAAGAGCCCAACTGGTCCATTGAAGAAGATGACCCAAGAGCTGAGACCGTGTACGACACAGGTAGGGCAGTGCTGTCTCTGAGGAAGGCACAGCCCTACTGCATCAGGGCAGGGTGGGGAGAGGGATAGGGTCCATCAAAAGTCCCAGATAAGGCGAGATAATGAGTCAAGTCTGGGGTGAGCCCAGAGATTCCCTCAGGAGTAACAGGAGACAGGGCTGGAAACAAGGCATATGTGCGAGGTCTATCCAGGAACCCCACAAACCAGGACAGCAGGAGATGGGTCTGGTCTCAGGGACACCTACAATGTAACTCAGGGCAGGTTTGGGTGTCGAGTCATGAGCTTGAATGAAACCATTGTGCCCACGGGCAGAGTGGGTGGGTGAAAGTCGAGGTGAGGCTGCTTAGGGTAGGTAAAACCTATTAATGCACTCAGGGCCCTGACAATGTAAATCCAAAGTAATCCCATTCACTTCGAAGCATAAGCAATGGAATTTACAGTAATCAGTCTCTCTCAGTCAAGCTTTCAAGCCCACTATGTGCTAAGAAATGGTTTAGAAAAATAATGAGTCATTTAATAAATATTTATGTTGGTCCTTATTGTGTGACATAAGTCTTATTGATGGACTCTGAATATTAAAACAACACCCACTGGATATTTAAAACAGATTAAATGACCAAATTATGTTAATATTAGAATTGCTGCAACATTTAAATTTGTGATGTTTGTGAAGCCATGTTTTACTCCCATCAATCCATGTTTCATAAAAATTCAGACACATCTTATCCCAAAGAGACTTTCATTGATTCCTGTTCCAAATTAAAATATACAAAATATAATTCATTTTAGATACAAAGGCCACATTTGCACACATTTGACGGGGTCTGACTACGCAGATTGATGCTTAGTACAATTTACAATGGCAAGTGAGGTTCATTAAACAATGCTTTTAGAAGTCAATGAGTTAAGTACCTACTCTAGTGGGTTCTTTTTAAAATCTATCTACATTTTACTCACCTTAACTATCTTTATTAGATTGGTCCCTTCAATTCAAATCTTTATAATGTCATTCAAAAGCCTATTATATTCTGTGTATGCCCTGATAATTCTGTAACGCACTTCTGACAATATTTTCTTTTGTTGCCTTTCAGTGCTTACCCTTCCTTTTTCTTTGATAGAATGTTATCCAAGATTTGCTCTCTGCCCCCAACGGAAGCCGTGCGAGTTTGACATGCTGACTAATTTAAGAAATTTAACCAAGCATTGGAGCTACAGTAAAACATGAATAATGTCTGAGAGTGCATGAGACTTAATAACACACATACCGCAGCGCTGAAATGACAGTCACCTGCTCAGTCAGATTGTACCGTTTGGGCCTTAGGCGGTCTTGCTGTTCTTGCTTGGTTGGTGCCACTGCTAGGTAGGCTTTGAAAAACCTTTGGTGCAACAGACTTTACTCATTGTTTAATGTAATACAAGAAGTTTCCTGTCTTCCGATATAATTTACATTTTATAATCCCAAACACATACCTTGCAAAAAGTAACTCATGGGATATTTTTCAATCAAGGGTATTTTCTGGTTCAGACTCGCTGTTCTGTTTTACAGACCATATGTTTTTCAAAAAGTTTTCAGGATAATTTATATAATTGCAAATAAATAAGTCCACTAGAGGGCAATAACATTGCTAATCTAGCTGAAATAACAACATTCCTGTTGATTAAATATTTAAGTGAATAAGGAAAGGCACAGGAAACCATGTAAGTGACAGGGTGTTTGTACTGACTCCAGGCTGGGAACGCTGCTCATCCTGCTTCGTCGGTTCTCCTATTCCAGTCATACAAACTAACACCCAGGGCAGACATTTTCAGATGTGCTGACCCTCTGTTCCATGAGGAGAAAAGGGTATGTCAAAAGGACAATTTTGTAAGTAAAGGACTTCAGGAACCCTATTTTCCCAGTGTAATTTAACCTGAGATGTAGCCCCTCAGTGTTTAGCCTGAACAGTAATCACACGTTCTGCTAGTTAAAATGACCTTTACTTATATATAGCAGTTGGGAAAGTACAAGAGTTGTCAAACCATCACCAGTTTCAACCTTATTTAGAAAATCCCTTCCTGACCTGCAAAGTACCAATCAGAAAGACTTACCAATGTCTTAAAAAAGCTGTCTTTTAGGAGTATATACCAACCCTTAGAGTATGAGAAGGAAAATATGAGTAAAGAATGGGAGACAAGATAGAAGAGTAGTTTGGTATCTCTTCCTAAAATGTCTTGACTGGAAGGAATGGCAGAAAGAATATTCCTCAGACCATATTACCCTGTGTCCACTCCCCTTCTCCACCTCATTCCTCAGAACTTTTCTGGGGCTGTCATGTATGTTTCATATCCAACGAAATGAGTAGTAATTTCTGCAGTAAGTGAAAGCATCATTTTCATTTATTTACAAATGAAATATCTGAAATTTATTTTGCTTTACCTTTCTGATGCAAACCTGGGGGATACAGAAAGTACATGAAAATGATGAATACAGTGCAATTTCAGATTTGTGCTGGATAGATTATAATGAGGGTTTCAGACATATTACGGGTATATTTATAACAGTCTGCTCATTTGTCTTGCTAGGTAAGTCTAATGCAAAACTGTCCATATTGATAGTATGAAAGTTTTGGTGGAATCACATATACACTTAAATCACCTGCAAAATATCATAAAACACATCGATCTCATCAGCAATCTATCTCATTTATATATTGAATTCATATATCGATTATGTAAAAAACATAGAGTAAAAAGGTGGAAAAAACATCTGTGAATTAGCTTTTGACTATGTGTAAATTAAGCGTAGAAATGAATTATTAGTGATGTGTGAATAACTTGCAATAAGTTTATTTATAGGGTCAACATCTCTGTTGCAGCAACTGAGGTCTTTGCAAACAATCCCAATGCACTCATCCAGAGTTAGCGAGTTCCAGAGAGCTTTTTTATTCCCTGCATGATTGTTGCTTGTTGTCTACAAAAAATAAAACCTTAAAAGAGAAATCTTGAAAATAAATCATCTTCATGAGTACTTTGGAGACCCTCCAGACTCAGGAACTCTGACAACTCTGTTGTGGTTTTAATTCCAAACAGAGCCTTCCATAGCAAAATATTGCAAGTCTGTTTGAAAGGAGTGGAACCATGTTTAACAGAGAAAACCAGAACTAGATCTGGATAGTTTATACAGGCTATGCATAATTTTGTCTAAGTTCCATTCTGTTTGGTATTATGACAAAATTATCCCCTGCATAGTGTGCTTTGCTCCAAGGAAAAATTGCCATTACATGCGAATCCTGGGAATAGCAGTTGAGGAATGTTGAAGAAACGTTACTCAGTAGCTGTGGCATTAGGCAGGTCTCTTAGAGGTCTAGGCCTTTCAGGCAGAGCAAATGTGTGTAAGAAATAGGCATGTAGAAAATAAGACAACATTAACAAAACAGCACATGTTAGAATATTCTTCTGAAAAAACGATAACATACAATTATTAGGAAACAAAAAATTCTGCTAATCTATGTTCAGCTGTAAAACTAAATTTGCAGATTTATTTTAACAATTTAAGTAGAAATAAAGGTCTCTTTTTCAATTGCATCCCAATATTAATGAAGATTTAATGATATCTCTAGTTACTATATACACATACACTTACGTGCAAGGTCTGAAATGGATTAAGGAAATAATAAACATACATATGAAATTATAGGTAAATCAGTTTAAATGGAAATATGTTCCAGATGCCAAAGGAGATGCTGGTAAAATGCCTGGGATGTGACGTCAAAGATGATGAGTAAATAGGGTTTAGTAGTAGCAATGAATTAATCCTGAAGATAAAGTAGCATTGATATATGCTCCAGGAGGAATTCACACAGGAAACTGTAAACTAGGAGGTCATAACAGTTGTACTAGATGGATGGGGGAATATATTCTGCTTGAGCGTTCTCTCTGGCACTGCCTGGGTGCCGTGTCATGCCAGGGCTGCTGAATTCCTTGGGCCTTGTGGTAGGTATCTGGTAGCAAGGGAAATGGAGTACGAAACCAGCTTTTCCTTTTGCCTGAGTAAATGTTTAGATAAGTCCATAATGTCTCTCTTTTTCCCCCAAAGGTACAGTTTGGGCAATATAGTTTTCCCAAAATATACAGTCCTGGTCCTGCCAGATCATATCTGCATCAATTCTGATTTATCCTAATCGCCCCTGGGTAGTACGTATGCAAGAAAAAAACAACACATTTAAATATTGAAACTCGGGCCAGAAAGCCTGGAAGGTTTTAATCTCCAGAATGCCCAAATGAAGTTTTGATGCAATACTCTTGCAGGAAAGCCAGCCACCTGATCTAGTGCACTGAACATTGTTGTCAAGGCACTGAGGGCACCACCAGCCCCAGCTGGGACTCCCCCACCCTGCCCATGGCCCAGGACCCCATGTCCACCCCCCAGGGCTGTCAGCTCCCTGCCCCAGCAGTGCTGCAGCAGGTCTGGTCTCCAGCTCCCCACAGCACTGCACTGCCATGGGACCTGCCAAGCTGGTCCCACCCACAGGTCCATGCTCCAGCCTGTCCCCATCCCAATCCCCAGGGACGTGCCCGATGCCCCAGACTGTGTTACCCTCCATTACCTTCACCAGACATGAATCTGGCCTGTCCACTTGGCTTGACCTCAGACCTACCTGATCAACATGACCTTGCCTGGTGATCTGAACTCTTGGGTGAACCTGTCTTCCATATTCAGGCTGCCCTGCCACCTTGCCGGGTTGGTGGGATGGGCTCCTTGGCCCCCCGCACTCAGGAAGCAGCTGGTCCTTGCTGCTTCCCGGCAATTGGCTTCTGAGCAAGCTTTCGGTAATAATGATTGTAAAGCATTAAGAAATAATAGAGATTTGAGTTGATAATCTTAAAATGATAAATTCTGCAACCAACTACAAACACATGTTGTTCTCTTAAGCTGGTAGGTATGTGTTAAAACACTATACCCAGTGCATTACACTGTAGATCCACGTACAACAGTTAAAATAAACCCCATAGTTTATTACAATCCAAGCTTTTACCGTTACTGTGTCTTCACAAAATCAAAAATACCTTCATTATAAGAATATTATTAAATGTTGTGTGAATGAAGTCTTATGTCCCAAGAACTACATAGTCCTGACAGTAAAACTACAAATTCATTCCCGAAGATTTTTGGTAGGAAGGTGTCATACCAACAATAAAAGTCGATACTTACTCTTATGCAAGTATAAGCCTCTTCTACATACACCTCAGTAATTGGGTGAATATTTCAGTAGATTAATAGCCCCTATTCTTTGCATATGAAAACTTTTCAAATTAATATTTCAACAACTTAGGAGGTATGTTCTTTGCTTTGAAAAGGACCTAAAGTACTCTAACCAAGATCAGAATCCAAGTAGCACAAATAATATATAATCTTATATAATATATAATTTTATGTTAGAATATTGACTTATTTTTAGATTTCTACCAAATATGCATTATAAGTCCGTTTTAAGTGGATTAGTGGGTTTTCTTTTTTGGAGTCACTAGCACTTGGCAGGAGGTGGAGTAGAAAAAGGATAATCTCTGCAGATTTACTCCTGGTCAATGAGAGAGGTTCCTCCTGAATGATGAAGACTTTAACTTAACATGCTGAACAACCTCTTGAGGAATCTTTCTACACAGATTATACAAGAAGCCAAAGCATTGACATAGTTATAGGTATAGATATATTAGGATATAGTTAGAAGAAATTGATTTATTTTTTTTCTGCAAATAAGTCCAAATTTGTAGGCTTTCTTTACCTAGTATATGATTTTCTGGAAGCCTGAAATTGTACTGTTATGATGCCAGATGTGGTTAGATCATTAAATCACAAACTAAAATCCAGTGAATCATAGACAGGATGGTTGTGATCCAGATTTGTGCTTAAATCGCATTCTCTGTTAATTTTCTTGGTCTGAAAAGTAATACATAAGTTTTCGCCAAGTATCTAGCCTAGTCAGTAGAAATAACTTCTGGTGAAAAGGTATAAATAAATACATTGATTTCTATGCTAAAGTACTTCCTTTAAGAATTTTTGGGTTTATATAAGTGTCTTCATTTTCTCTGTATGATTTACCAATTAGTTTTTCTCAGCAAATTAAGGCAAGAAATGACATTGGGATAGTTAGATAATTCTTCCTTAAGAATTAATCTTCAGGAAGTCATCTCTATGATGAGGTGACTCAGAAAGACACAAAAAAAAAGAAGATTGTTTCAAAAATTCTCGGTGCCTGGTAGATAATACTCATCAGAAGTGCTGTGGTTTCTTGCTGCCATAATCATTAAAGTTTCCTTATGACTTTGCCATGAACAGTGTTTTGTGTCTAAGGCACAAGGTAACAGAGAAATGAGAGAAGAGACACAGAGTGAAATCTTTAACCAAGGGAGATATAGAAGAACACCAAAATGTGATTTTCTCTGTCCAGCTCTCACATAGCACTGCTTTGACTTACTCAGCTCTCTAAAGCTTTGTACGGTCAGTTACAAAGGCAGACTAGATTCACCGGTGTGCCCTGCTCTGAAAATGTACAATAACTATCAATAGAGCCTTACTGGGGTCTGAACTGTTTGGCATGGTAGCAAATCTCATCTCAATGGTTAAAATATTTTTATTTTTTAGAGGCTGATATTTCACATCTTCATGTCATTAGAAGTTATGAAAGGAATATTCTCTTACAGCTTCTTAGTTCAGTTTCCTGGTATAAATTGTTTGGTAATTCTTAAAATGTGAGAAAATATATAGAAAAATACTCTGCAAAGGTAAAAAGCAAAGTTTGCAAACAGCAAAATGCTGCTTACTCTTCATTTACCGACACACACTACCAACTCTACTTCTGTGTTAAAATATGTTTTTGTCTCTGGATTATACATTACATATACAAATGTACATACAGTGGTGACATTCAGTTGTTAACTGACAGACACCTACACACACATATAGTTTATCATTTCAGCAGTCTAATCAGAGATTCAGTCTGATCCATGGTGATTTAAATTAGATGATTTCATTACAGTCCATATCATGGAAGACTTTCTATACTGTGCAACTTTATGGAGGGGTGGAGGAACACGAAATATTTATTATAAAGATAAAAACACACAAGACTACTTTTTCACCTTAATAGCAAGATGTTTGAAGTCTGAAAGAATTTTAAGTTCTCCTGCCTGCAAATGAGGCCCATTCTGTAATTACGTTCTTAGATATGTAATTCCTGAAACCATATAAAGCAAACAGATGAGTAAAAGAATGAAAACAAACACTACTTTTTTTCTTGATGTGCCTCTACTATTACTTCCTGAAGGAAAGGCACAAATGATACCTGTTTTTTATAAACTTAAAGTATTTTTCAATCAACTCTTGAATTATGCAATGAATAGGCTTAGGCTGTTGTACAGAGAAGTGCCTTGGGTCTGCTATAAAGTAACATTATTAGCCTAAGCTGCTTGCAAAGCAATGTCAGAATGATACCAAAAATAATATTTCTGAGCAAGCTACTTTGAATTAAAGCCACTGACTGTGACCCTTTGGATGACAAGCAACTTTGGTGATTCTCCTTGAAAAGGATTTTGTGTGTTTATATTAAAAGAAATTTTCACTAATGAATACACATTATTATGAATAAAGTAACAGGTAAAGTAGCTTTAGGATTTGTTTTTCTCTGTTTTGTGTTCAGAGGACTAAGTTAAAATAATAATAATAAGAAGAAAAAATCCTTAGAGCGACCATATCTGTATTCACCTTTTAATGAGTCAGTTGTTTCTCCACAGACTGAAACTTATCAGCTTGGGTTAACAAATGGATGACAGTGAAGTCCAAAATACCTTTGTATGTTATCCTATATTGATGACTTTGCTTTTTTCAAAGGTTAAATTTAATAAAATCTGGGTTTATTCACTGTCTTTCACATTCAAGGTACCCTGAAGTGCTTTACAAGATAATGAGACACAAGCTGATCTTTTCAATAGATGTGTAAGAAAGAGTAGAATGTGTCTGGTTAAAGGAGGGGAATGATCTACACATCCTTGTTTGGGTGACATTTGTATTGACTTCACATGGAACTTTCCTAAATAGCTGTAAGCAGAGCTTTTGCAACGGGAGGACAGCCTGAAGAAACAGCCCAAATGTTACACCTCCCAAGGGAAGGGATATAACTGAAATATCAGTGGAACTTCCCCAGCTCAAGCCTCCCAGATCAGCCTGTGCCAGGCTATCTTCTGAAGCACAAATTAAAGGGAAGAATGGGGAAAATGCAGCCAGAGCACCAGGACATACATCTTCTTCCTCCTCTCCAGTCACTTATTTGCCCCATACAACATCAGGGCAAATAAATATCCAGCTGGATGCGAAGTAGTGTACTTTGATTCTGATTTTAGATATTAATGCCTACATCACAAGAGAAATTAATATTGGTTGGGAAAGTACCCCCTGATATTTTAAACCGTCACAGATTCATAAGTTAATTGCCCTTGCCCATATTTCCTGAAATTTCTGAAAATTATTTTGACTTACCAGATACAAGAAGCCTTTAAACAGTGCAATTTAACCTAATAACTTTGGGCAGCAACACCAAAACTTTCAAATGTAGTGGATACATGACTCACGCTCCCCATCCCACCATCCTCTATCCTAGGAGTGGTTTCTAAATTAAGCTTCTAAATTGCTCCTTCAAAGTAATCATGTTGTCATCCTTCCTGTTACTGCTGTGTCGTGGCCGTAAGATGTTACTCAACTTCTCTCTGCAAGCATCGTCATTTAAATGAAAACACTTATCTCTGAGAATTGATATTTAAATAAAAGCACCTTAAATACGATAAGAATTGGCAACAGCACACAAGCAGACAGGAATAGAAGGTGAGTACCTGATTTTCTTACTGAAAGACAACTCTGCTGTCTGCATCACAGTTAAGCATACTGATAACCATGTTAGTTTGCGACCAGAGTAGCATTAGACTTAGCAGAGTAGTGGTTATGGCAGGATGTATTTTGAAGGAAGAAAGCAAGACAGCAGCTCATTTACAGCTAGGATTCTTGCTGTACGTAATGTAAATAGATTAATAAAGAGTTTTCGTAATAAAAAATCAGTTTATCTTTAGAAACCTGATGTACTTGCATCTATGTACTGAGTTAATGTAACTAAAATAACTAGTGCTACATTAGTCGTGGTGGCAGGGAGTTGTCTTGTCAGATACCGAGTTAAGAAGAGTATTTGATTCGTGCACAAAGAAGTACTTTGGAAGAGAGCAAAGTGACACCCTGGAAGGAGTCAACTTCTAGCATATCCTGAATTTTCAGAAGTTAGAATTTGCATAGGCAATAGTTTAAAAGCAGCACGTGAACCAGTACAGGAAAATGAAAAAGGAAAATAAAACTCAAACAGTAAGAATAAAGCCATTTTTTTTCTCCTCTACTGCATTGTTCAGGGAAAACAACAAAGGTGTTGGCAGGAATAATGTCAGAATAGTAGAATATGTGATCACATCCAGAGTGAGACAGAAGAAAGATACTCGTTACTTGAAATCAAGGTGCAATATGGGTACTAGATACTTGCAAACTTGAGTGTTCTGCCATCTGCTTATAACTGAAAAAAGGTCACATATGTAACATATAACAGAGTTTAAGACAGACTGTGCAATATATAGCTATAATCAAAGAAAAAAAAATCTCCAGATAGAAAGGAAATAGTAATTCATAGGGTAAGCTGAAGTGGAAATATATGCCCAGATGCACCTTGTGAGACAGAATTGTATTAGAGAATAGAAAGCCTACAAAGACATATCATTATATCAAAAACTAGCACAGGATGAATTGTCTGTGATAAAAAGCAAACAAACAAAATCTTTAAATAACCTGAAGTCTAGCACTATCCCAAAACATTTCAGATAGCATTGAAAAGAAGTCAGTATCATTATGAGCAACATGGGTATGCTGTCCACCTTCTCCAGAGAAATCATTCTCGCTTTTTGTGATATAAAAATAAATTCTCTCATATTGAGCTGTATGAACTATTCAACCATTGACAATTTTTGCTATATGTTTTGGCAGATGCCACCAAATTTGAATGCCTATTGGCAGAATATCACCAGAAAACAGGATGATACCCAATTGTATCAAATTTATTGCCAATACATTCATTTATTAGGCAGGAAAAATGACTTCAAGGAAATAGAAATTCCTGTGCAGATACTAGAAGAATAGTAGGTGAAATGCAGATAAATTGAATATTCAGTGATATTACTCCAGTCTTCATTTCTTGACAGGGGCTGGTCTCCAGCTTTGCCTTAAACCTTGAGAAAAGTAAAGGAACCCCAGAGTAATGAATGGCAAATGACTCCAGCAATTTATAGAGGTGGTTAATTACCTTAACTACCTTAGCTTCAGAATACCATGAACTCTTGAGAAGGTTTGTATATAATGATGTGATATGGAAATAGAGAGCAAGGAGCAGCATCTGAAGAAAGAAATCAAATCATAAGAGGGTCACTGATCCTGGACAACCTTACCTCTTCAGAAGCTAGAACAGCAATACACTATTTTTAAATTATGTTTTAGGCACCACTGATAGAAAGCAGCATTTACTAGTAAGTCTTTAGAAACTTTAGAAGGGAGCATACTTAAAGACATGATTCTTAAAGGTGCTTTTTGTTGTGGATTACTTTCCAGAAGTAATTTTTAAGATAAATATAAGGTATTTAGTCACATTATTGGTGTTTAAAAAATTCCATAAAGAAGCTGCAATGAAGATAAAATGCAGTGAATGATATTAAATCTCTTCAGTCTGGAAGGCATAACATTGTATTGCTCAAAAAAAAGCTCTATTTTATTTGACATAGCTGGCAGGGTTTTGCTACAGGGGCAGCAGTTGTGACTGGTGTGGGAGGAGAGCATGAACTGCCATGAACTGGCTGGTCACAGCCAGTTCTAGCCAGCTCCGACACCAGTGCAAGTGCTCCATTGTGCACCAAAACTACAGCCAGCTAGAGGAGCCCCAGTGCTATGGCTTCGCCACGTTTAAGAATGAGCAGCAGCCACTGTGAAGGGAACAAGATGAAGGAGATGTTGGGGACATCACTGAAACACAGCCCCAGTTGAAGTACAGGAGGCTCCCTCTGAGCATAAGGAGACACTTTTTCACTGTGAGGGTGACCAAGCACTGGCACAGGCTGCCCAGAAAAGTTTTGGAGTCTCCATCCTTGGAGATATTCAAAAGCCATCTGGACACAGTCCTGGGCAAGTAGCTCTAGGTGACCCTGCTTGAGCAGAGGAGATTGGACCAGAGGTCCCTGCCAACCTCAGCCCAGCTGTGATTTTGTGTGATTCTGAGAGACAGACCCAGCTGTTGTTCCCTTAGCAACTCAAGCATTTTGCCAAAAGCAGTATCAAACTGACCAAGGAAGCCACTAGGAAAATACAAAAATTAATTGATTACCTGGAAAAACAAGGAATTCTCTCAAAGACTCATTCATCTTACAGCAGCCCTGTTTGGCAGGTACAGAACCTGCTGGAGAATGGTGGTTAGCAGCAGGTGTTAGCTTCAAATTAAATCACACCCCCATTATCTGCTGTGTTTTCAGACATGTTGCACCTCTTGTGCAAGCTAGAAGCCAAAGAATATATTTTGTATGCTACAACTAATGTTGCAAATACTTTTTTTGCAGTCCCTCTGGCTGCAGAAATAAGACCTCAATTTGCCTTTGCCCTGAATGGGGTGCAAACACAGCCCTACCATCCTCCTTGGCATCATCTGCCAAACCTTAAATCAACAGATCTCCAGATAATTTTTCCATTAAATTGATCGTGTGTTAATTGGAAGAACAACTCCAGAAGTACTAAGTAAAGGATGTGGTAGGTTAACCTTGGGCTGCAGTCAGGTGCCCACCCAGCCGCTCACTTACTCCACCTCCTCACCAGGGCAGGGGGAGAAAATAGGATGAAAAGCCCATGGGTGAAGATGAAGATAGGGAGATCACTTACCAGTTACTGTCATGAGCAAAACATGCTTGACTTGGAGAGAATTAATTTAATTTATTGCCAGTTAAAATAGATATGTGAAGTGAGAAACAAAGACAAAAATAATAATAAAAAACCCCAAACACCTACCCCTCATCCACCCCCATTTTCCCAGGCTCAGATTCATTGCCCAGGATCCTTCATTCCCTATTCCTCTACCTTACCCCTACTCTTGAGTAGCACAGAGGGGATTGGGAATAGGGGGCTATGGTCAGTTCATAACAGTTCTCTGCTGCTCCTTTCTTCTCAGTTTTCCCCTGCTCCAGTGTGGGTCCTCTGCATGGGCTGCAGTCTTTCAGTAAATATCCACTTGCTCCACTGTGGTCTCCTCCACAGGCTGCAGGGAAATCTCTGCTCCGGTGCCCAGACCACTTCCTCCTTCTCTGATCTTGGTGTTCACAGAGTTGTTTTTTGCTCTTTTTTTTTCCCTCTTCTTCAGCCAGTGTGGTGGGTTGTGCACTTTCTCAAATATATTTTCATAGAGGCACCACCAACACTCCTCAGCTGTGTCCTGCAGTGGGTCCATTGCAGAGCTAGCTGGAAGCAGTTGTGCCTGGCATGGGGCAGCCCCTGGTCTCTTCTCACAGGGCCACCACTGCAGCCCTCCCCTAACCTTGTAATGTACACCCAGTGAAACGTCAACAGGTAATCATTACTTTTCAGTGTCGGATTTGCCATTAAGTGTTCCGAACTGAAAGGGTCCACTCAAGAAATACATTTTTTAGGTTTATCATGGCCATATGGACAGAGACATGTCACAGCTGAACAAATTGCTCAAGTAAGTGCCTTGGATGCCCATTTGTCATTAACAAGAATGCCCTCTTGATCATTAACAGATTTTGGTGTATGCATATGCCCAATTACAGGCAATTGACCAAACTTTTATATCAAGTGACCTCCAAAAAAGAGTCATTTCGAGAGGGAAGAGAAACAAGCTTTTGACCAGGTCAAGCAGGAGGTAGCCCAAACAGTGACATTAGTACTGATCAAGAAAGAGAGCAATGCAAAGATTTTGTTATATACCAGTGCAGGAAAGAACAGCAGTTTGTGGCAACAAGAGCAGGAGTTTGTGGCAATGAGCCCCTCAGGAGATGAGAGGCAAGCTGTTGGGATTCTGAAGCTGGAGCTACAAAAGAGCCAAAAATAAATACATTTCTGTGGAGCAAGAGGTTCAAGCTACAGATGAGGACATTCTGCACGCCACTGAAGTGTTGGGCACAGAGCAGCCACTGTGGTTATACCCTAGACTACGTCTTGGGTTTTTTTTTGTTCAAGGATTCAAAACCCACTGGTGGAAGAACAACCAGTGCTAGGTGGCAAAAATGTGTGCTGGCTGTTACCCAGTAGGCATGTACTGGTTCAAGTTCCATAGTGGGATTAGCTGAGTCTATTAGTCTGTAACCAGTAAATCAATAACGTGAGAAAACCAAATTCCTCAGACTGTTGAAGCCCCAGCATATGATGAATTAAGTGCTGAAAACAAACAATGGAGTTTGTTTACAGATGGATCTTGTAAAATTACATCAGGGATCAGGAGGTGGTGAGCTGCTACTTGGAATCCCTCCACGGGAAAAGCTGCCACCTGCGAAGGGACTGGAGGCTCGAGTCAGTTTGCAGAAGTAATGGCCTTGAAAATAGCCTTGGAACATGTTCAGGACCATCACTGGCCCCAGTATATGTACATACAGACTCCTGGATGGTGGCTAATGCAGTGTGGAAATGTCTGAAAGACGGGAATCATGTTAACTGGCAGCAGTGAGCAGTTGAGCCTGGGGAGAGGGGAGGAAAGTGTTAGTGTTTAATTGTGTATGTTTTCTTTTTTTTCTCAGTACCTGAATCAGTAATCAAAAGTTTGTGTTAATTGCCAATAAAACAATAAAAAGCAAAATTCCTCCAACTGAAAATATTCTGCTTCTGTTGGCAACGTGGCACAAACAAGATGATTTTTAGGGGATAGTTTTGAAAAGCAAAATAGTGGTTCAATCAGCTTGCTACCATACCCTTAGTCCATGAAAGTACTAAGAAGGATACTGAATGGATGAACAGATCTTAAGGAACAAATATGGCCAGTTACTGAGGGGATTATGCAGGTAGCCCTTGCAGATTTAGGAGCAGACCAAAGAAAAATGTATGTTTCACTCTGGACATAAGTAGAGTAGTGTCTTGGTAAGCTTATTTGGCATATGTTTGAACAGTAAGAAGAGTGCAAACAATACAGAAGACATATATACAGAAGACATATAGCCTCACCAAATTCTCAATTAGACCTAGAAAACATCAGATCAGGATTTAGGAAATATATGGATGACAGAAGGTTAATTTCCTAATTTCTGAGAGACAGTCTATCTGGAGGGCAAAAAATGTGATGAGGGAACTAAAGATAGATTTTACAAGTTCTGACCTACCTGACATTGGCTCAGGAAATGAGCAACACATTGCAGGAGAATTCAAGTGGTTCAGTGGCATCTGGGAATCTGAAAACATAATGCATAGCAGTAGGCATGCATAATCCCCTGGAAAGACATCCAAGAAACTGATGGGAAGGGCAAACAAATGGAAAAGGGTCCTTACCTGCTAGTGTTGGATCCAGCAAAACATCTCCCCAGGTAATGAAGTGAAGTCTGCTGAGCTAGAAAATAATTTTTATTCCCTGAAGTCATCTGGACTTCACAAGAGAAATGACAGACCCTGTCAGTTAGGAGAATGCCAAACAAAGTGGACAGCCCTCGATAGCAAAGAAGTCAATGACCCAAGGTGAGGATGTACAGATGAGTGTGCTTAGGTCCAACCAGCAAATCACCACACAAACAATGGGAAAAGGCAACAGCCCGTGTTCCCATGGAAAACAGTCCACATAAAATAAATGAAGACCGAGGGAATGGTCAAGAAAAGAACATGGGCAACTGCTTAGAACTGGCAGACAGACAGCATATAAAGGACAGGAAGAATGTGACGTAGAGTGAACTAGAATGTGACATCCTGTGAGAAACAAATTGGCCTAATACATCTATGACAAGGGGTTACATGAACTGTCAAGTCTTCTTAGGCACCACAAATACTTCCGAAATCAGACTTTCAAAGAACAAAATATTTTTAGCATTTATGTTTGATAGGAATTCTGAAAATATTTTGTTCCCATTCTGGTTCAGAAATAATCATCAACCTTTATCCTGAAACAGAAAATCTGGATTTAGCCAACTGTATGTCAAACCTGTTTGAAACTGATGGCAAGATCTTTCATTTTTCCACTACATACCATCTATGACTTTTTTTTTTAACATCTTAGCTGTTATAATATACAGATTTTCTGAAAATAAACAAAATAAATAGCTTAAATAATATCAGATGTTCCCAAATACGAGTTGTTTAACAATACATTAATTTGGTGCAGATTCTTTAAGCAGTTAATGCAAACACAAAGGGATGAAAAACTCTTTTATTAAATATAGCATAGGTTACCACTACCACAATCTCAAATTTCCATCTGATTTGATTTTTAGGTGAGAAATGTTTCATTTATCCTGTATAATCAATTCTTAAGGATGTATATAGAATGTTCTTTAATATATGGATAGAACACTTTGTCCTAAATAGATTATTTGTGTTGTGGATTCTAACTTTAATCTAGGTTAGATCTGGTTAGCCATGTAAGTCACTTACAGAAATACATCAAAGTGAAATTTTACAAAATTTGTCTTTGCAGTATGAGGGAAGAGCTTACTAATTAACACTACTTATAGAATTCAGTTTATACTTAATTTGTATGGGGACAACTGAAAGCAGGTTCTTAATTTTGTCTCCACCACACTAGCACCGACAGAAGAACTTCAGTGTTACAGATGGAAATTAGCACTGGCAGGTGAAAATTTAATGGGAAACAGTGAGAGTGCATTTAGAAGGGCAACACCTTCTCTAACCTCCTTTCAGTGAGAGTATGAGAGAGCTGACAATGTGGCAGTGCCCATTTTGCAGTTTGTCCGTGTCTTTCAGGCAGCCTTACTGAATGGAATACTCTCACTTAAATGAAAAGCATAATTGATCCAGTGTAGGCAGGCAGGATGGATGACAGAAGTGGTGCCAAGTACTGTAGGAATAGACAAAATATATATTTTGCTGTGAAGTATATGATATGCTGGATGTGAAATATTAAACAACATTACACCATTTTAAATTACAGCCCTAGAGAATCATGATACCAAATATACCTTCCCTGTCTGTGAAGTATATATAGTAAAAGCAATGACCCTTTTTGGCATATGTAGGAGTGAAATATCGTGGAGGGTTTTTTTGTTTTGTTATGTTTTTTAAAGTAGGCAGTGTTCTCGAACATGAATTGTACCTGTTTTGGTTATTTTATTGAAAAAATTATGCACATATTTTCAAAGATCTCTGTATGTATCTGGATATTCATACAAAAGATAAATCCATTCAGGGAACTGTTCAGTTTTATACTATTTATGGAAAGATATCAGAGATTAAATTTTAATCCTAGTTACCATTATAAATAATAATTTTTTTAATAGTTCAAAACAGATGATCAGTGTCTTAATATAATTTCCAGATTTTGTGTAGAATAACTAACCTTAAGACAGGAAGATAATCTAAAGAGATAGTTTACCAAACCCAGAAATTGATGCTTATATTATAATTCAAAATAAGACAGTTAGTGAAAGCAATTAACCACTGCAACAGTTTAACAAGAACTGTGGTAGATTTTTTATCACACTGAATTGAAAACTAAATGTCTTCCTAAAAGACATGCTCTAACTAATAAATGAGTTAAAGGGCACGTCATGAATTTCTACTCCGTTGATATATGTAAGATGTAATTATACTGTATCATGCTTCTCACCTTAAGTACTCTGAACACAGCCCTTACCTAACAACATACTTGTAACATCTCATCCCAATAGGGATGAACATACTTCCAACCTAAAGGAAAAATTAAACATCTGTTAGTGTTGATTGCATGCTGTGATGTGGGAGCATTTTATGTGACACCCATCACTTCCATTCTTCTTTCTCCTAGTACAAGTTTCGGCTAGTAATAAAAATTTGAAGTACATGAGAACAGAGAAGCATCCCCTGATCTGGCATACAAAAACTGTCTCTCTGGAAAACAGTCTTATATTTTACGTTAGCTGGAAGTTTTATTTTAAATATATGTAGATTAAACTTTGATTTTACAGGTTTGAAAATTGCACATTCATAGATGTGCTTGTATGTTCAGAGATATAATATCATGTGAAGTAAGAAGGGAAGAATTAACAACTTTACAGTCTGATTCTACCACCATGTTTTTATTGGAATGAGCTAGCCATTTCACTGTATCATTACAGTCCTGATTTAGGCCTTAAAAGGTAATACATAATCATTGTCCAGGGGAAAAAAAAAACAAGTGAGGGTTGGAATATAGCTTATCTGCAAGGGAAATAGAGGGTTGGAAAGAAAGTGGGAAAATGTGGTTAGTTTTTTAAATGCAAATTTTAAAATGTTAAAAATAATTTAATTGCTCTGGCGTTGCGTGAACATTATTGGATTAGTCATTAATTCAAGATGGCAGCGGGTTTTTTAACACCTTTTCTACTTTGCTATGTGAGGAAACAGATCATTTTAATGGATATTTAAAACCTCAAGATGTATCTAATACTGCAAAAGCTTCAATGTAAAACTGGCAGAGCCATAGTGACGTCCTAATTTTATTCAAAACTGTCTCAATGCAGCTAATATGTCATGTAGAGACCTCTCACAAAAGACGGCTCTTGTTTACGGAATGTCAGCAATTAAGAGTTTGGCCCCATTTGTGCTTTGTCTTCTTTGCTTTCCTTACTTTCCATTTTAAGGTTATAGTTTGAGAGCAGCTCATGTAGAAATTTGCTGTTTCCTTCCAATCTGTAAAGCTTTCACTGAGGATAGTTAATGGGGCTTATGAGTAGTTTGGAAACTAAATAATTATTAAATAATGCTAAGTTAATTGATTCCCACTGGGATGTGTTTTTCTATTCAAGGTTGGACTAAGCACAGACTGAGGCACGAAAATAAGTAATGAACTTCTCTGAGGCACAGACAGAGGACTAGACCTAGTGAAAGATTTAGGCACACAGAAGTGTTTCACAGGATCACAGTATCACAGAGTGGTAGGGGTTGGAAGGGACCTTCAGACATCCTCTAGTCCAATCCCCCTGCCAAAGCAGGTTCAACTACATCGGGTTGCACAGGATGGCGTCCAGGTGGGTTTTGAATATCTCCAGAGAAGGAGACCCCACAACCTCTCTGGGCAGCCTGTGCCAGTGCTCTGCCACCCTCGAAGTAAAGAAGTTTTTCCTCATGTTGAGATGGAATTTCCTGTGTTCCAGTTTGCGCCCATTGCCTCTTGTCCTGTCACTGGGCACAACTGCAAAGAGTGGCCTCATGGTCTTGACAGCTGCCCTTTAGATACTTATAAGCACTGATGAGATCCCCTCTCAGTCTTCTCTTCTCCAGGCTTAACAGACCCAGGTGTCTCAGCCTTTCAGCATCTACATGCACCTTTCTATATAGGTTCCCCAACTGGCTCAAAAATTGATGACGTGTCAGTAGTACGATCCCAAATTACACATCCAGGTTCTGAAAAGGTGCAGGTTTGTTATCCAAGAGCTCCATACACCTGGGAAAAAGCATGCCATGCAGTGCAGTACCATGCACAAACCCACAAGTGTTTCCTGGCATATCAGAGAGTATAAAACACTGCTGGCTGTAAGCATCTTGGAAACGTTTGCAGTGTGTTATTTTTTACAGAGTCTTGACTCATAAAATCATGAACATTTCCTCATTTATGTAAATAAACAAGCAATCAAAAAACCAGTTTTATTACTCTTAATTACACTGGTCAGTCCTTACTCAAGTCCTTGTAAAAGGTGTCTCCAGCCTAACAACAATTAAGGCACTAACACAGCCTTTGTTAGTGTTCCAACGCTAACAACCATCAATAAATCTTTTAAACCCACAGGAAATGTATAAAACCCAATCAAAGAACATGAAACTTAAATAATCAATGAAGGTGAGTAAACAAAATAATACTAACTGAAATATTACATTCCTTATTTTTTTACCTTTTAATTGTGTGGAATCTTACACAGAAAAAGACTCACTTGACAGCATCTGAAAAACATTAGAGATAGCATTAAACATGCTGTTTGTGGCAGAAGAGATACAAGCTAGGCTAGGTTATATTGAGTAGTTATTGCTACTGCAGAAATCCAGTCATTTTTCTTTTAATACACACAAGGGCAGGGAAAAAGATAAAAAGTTGGTGAGCCTGAGTCTCAATTGCAACTTAAAAATAAGGAAATTACAAGTACAGTGTGCAGTCTTATCTGTCACGTCCAGACTTGATAAACCTCTACCCTTGCCTGTGAATAGAGGAATGAGTCTGATGTAAGAAAGTTTAAGTTTCCTGACTTACAGAAGTTTTTATAGGCAATCCATAAGTGTAAAACAATCCACCTCAGGGTTTTCAATCCGTTTAAAAATATTCAGGACTTACATTATACCTGAGTTCATCCTGGCCCATCTCTAATGGGCTGGAGAAAGTGCTTTACTCCTAAACCCTTACAGTGCTAAGTGATACCTCCTCTTCCTTCAACCAGTAAATTTGAAAAGGAAATCCAATCAGGATTCTTGTTTAAGCTGTGTAAAGGAATGTGATTTTGACATGCTTTCCTTCCTAACTTCTGCATTTGCGATGGAGCAGTTCAAGAAGACTCCTCACTCAACAATGTCATTTCTGGATTGCCTAATACATCATGTACACCGTGAGAGATCAAGGCTCTTAATTTTTTATTTTAGATTCCAGTCTGGTAGGTCTCACATGTCAAACCCATATGCTTCTAGGGATGAATCCAGTTCATTTAACTTAGGTAACTAGCTAATACCTTCATTTTAGGTATCTAATGAAGTAGCAAGATTTATCTCCAGGGCAAGGATGTATTTGTCCAAGGTTAAGCACCTAAATTAGGCAGATATGATCTCACTTATGAGGACTTCAAAGACACTTACCTCTCTCCATTGACCAGATAGATGTAAACTTTACCTTTAGAAGTTTGTGGGCTTTTATACAACTGAAGTGGAAGGTAAACAGAGCAGGCTATGCCCTAAGAATACTTTGGGGTCTAGCCTGCAATGCCTGGTCTTGCATTCTGAATTTTTAATTTCATCCCACTTATGTTTTATTCCAGTCCTCAAACCCATTCAGTCATCCTCACATGATATTCTGTGTTTAAAGTGCTTTCCAATTCTATATCATCAATAAAATTCATTATCAGATTGACACTTTTGTGCCAAGTCCCTAATGAAATATTTAAATAACATCAGACCCAAGAGTAACATTTTAGGAACTTCAGCAGTAACTTTCTTCTATGAAGACAAATCTTATTTCAGTTATTTTTCATATTTCATTGGTCAGTTTCGTACCTATCATAGAGTTCCTCTACTTGTTCCCATCTTCTCCGTTTAATAAACATCCCATGTGATGCTGCATCAATTTCTTTTAGTGAAGAGCAGATTAAATCTGCTGCATTTCTCTAAATGGCTTAGGAACAAAGGAAACATGATCCATTATATTAAATCAGCTCAGAAATTACATCTCAGCAAAGTTTAGTGTAAAGAGATAATAATTTTAAGATATTAATCAAAAATGAGAAGTAATATTCTCAGAATTCACCCAGAGCCCAGACTGAACTCTTTCCTTATTAAAAGAGGTGGAGAGAAACCAAAACAACACTATCCAGAAAAAATCAGACTAAAAAAATAATCTTTCTAAAATGACATCTATTAACTGAACTAGTTTTAATGATCTGATATTTAGACACCAATCGGCTGGGTACCCTGCTCCCTTGGCACCTGCAAATATTGGCTCTACAACATAATATGATGTTTTATTTCCCTCCTCCTTGTTCCTTTCTTTCTGACAGTGTGATGAATGATATTGGTGTTGCAAGTTATTGGGTCACTAAAGTTAGAGCACAAACTCATTTTTATGACAGCTCTAAGATATTACTCTGCCCATTCCTTGAAAATGAAAAGAGTCTTTTTGAAGTTGCAACTTTTTCTACATGCACCAAAAAAAAATGATTTCTGTGCTCTCTTAAAAGAGAAATTACTTTGTAATACACATCACATCCGTGTGTCACATCTGACATCAATAAACCCTGATATGTTTCTTGCTAGGTGTTAATGTTAATGTCAATGACTGAAATAAAGCACTGCTCCAAAGGAATAACCTGGGAAATACAGATGCACTGATGGTTCTTGTGATTCACTAGCATAGAAATGTCTTACTGGGTCTAGTGATGAATATGTTCTGTATACTGTTTTCCAGCCAAGGCAGACTGTATTTTTTTTCTTCTGTGAGCAGAAAAACATGAAAGGTTAGTACACTGGTGTGTAATAATGCCTATCAGACAGCAAAACCAGAAGTGGGCAAGATCAAGAGCAATTTATTATTCACAAAATATAGGCTTGCAATTTAGGGGTGATCTCTGAGAACAATTATTTTGGAAAAAGTGGATGAAATCTTGGATGCGCTGAAGTCATTGAAATGTTGCCACCAATTTGAACAGAGATAGAATTCCAGCTTATTGTTTTAGTCTTCATTTTCACATGTCCCTCTTTTTGGTTCTCTGAACACTTTGTATTCATAGTCCATTACTAATTACTTCATTTTTCAACTTGGACCTAGGAAAATTTGCACATCTGTATGTCCAAAGCCCTTGAGTCATCTCTCTGTTTTTTGATTGATTACTTATATATGCAAATTTATTCTTGAGCATTACTGTAGGAAGTGCTGGAGCATCTGTGAGAAAGGTGAACAGGTGAAAGACAATTACATAGATTTGACACAATTTCAATGGGAAACAAATATGACTTACTGGCTCTAACAGTGTCTTTGTTTCTAAAGAAAACTGGTACTCTTAAAGACCCTGAAGGATATCTACTGAGATGCTCAGAGCACACAGCCTATGTGAAGAAGTTAAGGGAGCTTCTTTGGATTGTCAGATGGAAGACTAAGGGACAGTGAAATACCAGAAGGGTAGTCACAATCATGATGGAGCCAAACTCTTCTCAGCAAATGTTTCAACAAGTGGAATTAGGATAATTTGGGATGGAAGGGAACTCAAGAGGTCTCTAGTCCAACCTTGTACCAAAAGCATAGTCAACTGTGAGCTCAGACCAGTTTGCTAACAGCTTCAAGCAATCTGGTCTAAAAACCTTCAAGGATGGAAATGGCACAACCTCCCTGGCCAAGCTGTTCTATCATTTCAGTGCCCTCATTGTATATAAGTTTATCCTTATATCCAGGCTGAGCCCCTCTTGCTTCAACTTATGTGTGTTGTACCTCATGCACCACTGTGAAGAGCCTGACACCATCTTCTAGATGACCTCCCCATTGGTACTGATAGTTTGCTATTAGATTTTTTCTAAGCCTTTCTTTCTCCAGGGTTAACAATCTTCCCTGATAAGGCAAGTGCCTCAGCCCCAATCATCACAGTGACTCTCTTCTGAATTTGATTAATTTGTTCAGAATATCTTTTATACTGGGGGCCCCAAAACTGAATGCAGTATTCCAGATGTGGTCTCATGAATGCTAAGTAGAGTGGAACTTCCCCTGACCTGTTTGCTGTGCTGCTGTCCATTTCACCCAGGACGCAGTTGGCTGTCTTTGTTGCCAGGACACCCTGCTGGCTCGTGCTCAGCCTGCTGTCTGTGAAGATGCCCAGGTCCATTTCAGCAGAGCTCCTCCCCAGCCACACTCTCCCAGCCTGTATTGTTTCCAGGGATTCTTCTTTCCAAGATGCAGGACTTGGCATTTGTCCTTATGGAATTTCATAGGGTTCTTGTTGGCCCATTCCTTCAGTCTGTCCAGGACACCTTGGATGGCAGTCCTGCTCTCAACTATGTCAGCTGTTCCCTCCATATTAGTGTGATCTGCAAACCCGAGGAGACTGCACTCAGTCATCTCTTCAAGATAATGGTGTTAAACAGAACAGGTCCCAGAGCAGACCCCTGCAGTTCTACACTTTTTAGCAGCCTCCAGGTACAGTAAAACCCATTAACCACTACCCTCTGAGCCCACTACCTTCCAATGGTCTTTTTACACATCTAGACTGTAACATCTTAATTTGAATTCAGGAATATTGTAGCAGACAGTATCAAAAGCCTTGCTAAGGTCAAGGTAAATGATATTCACTGCTGTCATCTCCTTCACAGACCTTGTTATTTTATCATAGAAGGCAATCAAGTTAGTCAGATACCATGTATCTTTGGTAAACCTATGCTGACTCTTTCCATTTACCTTCTTCTCCCTTGTGTCCCCAGGAATGTGTACCAAAAGAATTCCTTCCGTTATTTTCCAGGCACTGAGCAGGCCTGCCACAGACTGAGGCTTGGAATACTGAGGTTGGAGATTAGGTGAAAAATTCAGTAAGGGGTAATGCAGTGCTGGAACAGATGATGGAATTTCCATCTCTGGAGCACATCAAGGCTCAGCTAGGCAAAGCTATTACTGACCTAATTAAACACTGATGATCTCCTATACTAAAGCAGCAGGTTGGATCAGATGACCTGCAAAAGTCTATCTAACTAGCATTTGATGTAATTAATCATAAAATTCACAAGGTTTTGAATATTCTATAGATCCTAGGATCTCTTTGATGTTAAGAGGCATTTATTGCTATTAAGAATAACGCAATTGTCTTGTGGAAATTTACCTTATGTTGTACCACAATCACATTTTCTATGCATATCAGATTAAGCCATTATATGGCTTTTATGCAGCATACATAGGACTGTGTTTTGCCCATAATAGATTATTTCTATATTACTCTGGGAAAAGAGTAAGTAGTTAAGGGTGCTTTAAGGCAACATTTTAAGTACAGTCAAGAAAGCTTTAGAAAAAATTATAGAGAAAATGCACAGCCATTTAAAGGCTGCTTTCATATGAAGTTCACAACTACTCCTAATATTTGGAACAGAAGAATTAGGTGGCATTGTCCCTCCTTGACCACCCTACAGCTTATAAAGACACAGAAAGGACTTTTTAGGATCTACTGTGCAATATGAATGACTGCGTTTCAAACTGCTTTGCATCCAAGAATGACTTAAGTACCTCACAAAAGTTGTTGAATCCTATCAGCCATATCATACAGATGGGGAAATTAAGAAAGACATTATTAAAGCCATTGTTTCAAGAGTGGCATTTTAGTAATGTTATGAGCACTCAGCATCTTAAAGGATTATGTCAAAGAAGCTCCATTCAAGAGGACTGTGTTGAATTGACTTTGTGAGAATCGTGATGTAGAGGATGTTGTTCCAACAGAGATGTACTTTCCATCTTTTTGTGTCATTGTCATGTTTGGTAAGACCTGTGTGCAGATGACTTTTTTATATTGCTACTGGGTTTTTATATTTAGAAACCTTTTTTTTCAGGTCTTGAAAATTGTGTTGTTCCAACATGACTGGATCTTCAAAATCAGAATCATATTGAAACTAATGGGGATTTGACCTGAATAAGAACCTAGAAAAATACATACAAAATTCTTAGATTCTATAGTAATTTTAAGAATTTAATATACCTCACCAAGCAATCTGTTAACATATATTAAGAGGTTTTTTTTAGAAATTAATCATGGCACTATTTATATTGATTTTTTTACCTGATTTTACATTCTTGTGTGTTTGAATGCTTTTTTATAAGCTCTATGAAATTTGATTTTCTCATTTAGTGTATCATATTATGTGCATAAAAATTTCTGTCCATCCAAGGACATGGCTACAGAAAGGGTTATCATCTGTGTAGTAAGTTGTACAGGCACAGGATAACTTCCAGAAGAATGTCATGCATTCGTTTAAGGCTTGCATGATTGTCTGTTTTCATCTCTACTCAATACCATATTTTCTCCATGATTTACTTTAATTTCCAGACCTTGGGGAAATACTAACCAACTGCTTAAAAAAATGAAATCAATGCACTGGAAAAGTATTTTGCATCTCACACATTGCAGACCCTAGTGCTAGATCCTCATTTTCATCTTGAAAATAATGATCTCAATATAACTACTTTTAAGGCTGGGTTCAAATCTAGGGCAGTATTAAAACGGAATGAGCAGAAGATTTCCATCTCTTGCCCAGCAAAATCTTTGTTTGTCACATTTTAAACCCAATTATTAACCCCAAGTCATTGCTATT
This sequence comes from Anarhynchus alexandrinus, assembly GCA_008711295.1. Taxonomy (NCBI): domain Eukaryota; kingdom Metazoa; phylum Chordata; class Aves; order Charadriiformes; family Charadriidae; genus Anarhynchus; species Anarhynchus alexandrinus. The sequence goes on along the minus strand of VUYV01000078.1, from coordinate 2,359,387 downwards.
GTCAAGAGACAGAAAATAGTTGGAGGGCTCAAAACTGATTGGTGAGCAACAGCCCAATGTTGCGAAACACTGGTGGAATTTCAGTTGCGTCTTTTTGTTGCCAGCCATGCCTCTATAAGCAGGTCAGAAGGGACCTCTAAGGGAGCTGCTTTTCTGGCTCATACCTGCAGTACTCCCTCTGACTTACAGTCAGGCTTGTTGCTCACCTGCTGCTGGGTGCCAGACGATGGCAGGCGCTGCCCCTGCATGTCCCTCACTAGATGCCAAAGGGAGCCAGCTTACATCTCTCCAGGCTAGTCTTATCCAGTTTGTTACCAGGCCAATCCCCGCTGCTTTAATATTTATCTCTAAGCAAAGGATTTCCACAAAATGAACTTAAAACAGGTTTTTAAAGATCTAAGCTTTCCATATCATCTGCTTACCTGCCAGGAAATGAGGAGTATAAACACCCTGGAATCACTCAGGCTTGACAGATTAGTGGCCCTTGAAGTAGCAAAGTATCAGTGAAAAACAAAAAAAAACGTTTTCTCATGTGAAAGCTGCATTGTGAAAACAGTCTATAGCTCATTGGACAAAAATAAACAGATTAGTGCCCCATGCAACTGATGTTTTGTACAGTCTGGGCATTGACATAACAAGCTTATGAATTTGGGGCCAGGCCAGTTCTGATTCCAGGAACACAGCAAGAGATTGATTAAAGTGAGCTTTATACCATCTGTGGTCAGGTTATGCTTGGTATAGTTCATATATCTGCAAGAGAAGCAATAAATATGCCAGTAGAGACAACAGGTTTTCATGAATTGAGAATAGAAATAGAAGCCAACCAGGAAGATGGCTTCTGCCTATCAGTAAGGATTCAAGAATGAGTGGCTCCCTGTCACCTGTGAGAAAAGATCACCTGCAAAGGAAAGCTGGTACTGGAAGATGCTCCCTCAGAAATGAATTTATGATTCAAACTCAAATTCATTCCAATATTTATTCAATTAAATTTGGTATAGGCATTTTGGCAGAAATTCAAAGTCTACATTAGCAAGACAGTAGTGAAATATATATCTGGTCAGGAATGACTGGCTCTCACCTGTGTTACTCTATTAATGAGATTGAAAGTAAAGGCCAAATTATAGCCAGGGAATAAACAGTCACAGTTTAATTGGCTTCAGTGGTATGGTACACACTTATGCCAGGTCTAAGTTTTGACACAAGATGCTCAGACGGAGGAAAGTAGTCCTTTCTTCTCCACACCTTCGGCTAACACTGAGCAGCTGTCATTCCCACCACAAAAATTACTTGATTCCATATACATGCCATTTCTGATCCATCCACAGCATAGGCCTTGTGCCAGCTCCCGCTGTGGGTGGCTTGGCAGGGAGCTCCATTAAGATCTGAATTACCAGCGCACATAATCACCAATGTCAGTTGTTAAACATGAGGCAGTTATGTCAACAGATAAAGCAGAAAATATATTTTGCGATTAATCTCCTGTTTAAAGTTTTGTTATCTCAAGCATCTAATCGACCCAGAAAAGATTTGCTAGTGCCTATAAGTATTTTAGCACTGGACTCAGAAAAGTTTGAATACTACAGGAAACACTTTCCATGTTTAAGGGAAGACAAGAAGTAGGTAGCTGAAAACAGTAAAACATGTGATTTAGGCAGGTAAAATAATAATGTGTTCTCAGATCCATTTACATTGGAGTAACTCAGATACACTTTTGTTGCCACTTTCACTTGGCTTTTGATATAAAGCTTTCCAAAATGGGTTATGTGTAGATTTATAGTAATAAAAATATAAGGCATATTTCTAACAGCGGTGTATATTCATGAGTTTCTCAGGCATGTGCAAAGACTGTTGAATCTATTCTGGAACAGTATCTTCTTTTTAAAGAATACCAAAACCACTCTATGCTATTAATTAATGCTATCATTATTGCGTGTATTCTCTGATGGAGTTTACTATTTCTTACTAAATTATGATGTTCTCATTAAATCCCATAACTGTAGGGGGTTAGACAGTAATGCTAACAGACCAAGCAGCTGTCATGGACTGCTAATATCATCTTCTGACATTGCCTTTTAGAAACTATTTGATTATAAAGTAAGTAAGTCTAATAATCCCACTTTTCCTAGGAACTCCTGTTCTTACCTAGTCTTCTGTCTTGGTTTCAGAGATGCGGGACTAATTTCTCTTCAAATACTTGGGAAGACTGCACTTTTAGAAAACTCTAATGTCTGAATTTGTGAAAATATTTACTTTGTAGCCAGATATAGTGTGTGGGTCTCAAGGTCTCAGTGTTTTTCAAGCTTGCCAGGTGCAGGGATGAGGAGGATCGAGACCCGGGCACTTGACCCAAGCTGGCCAACAGGATTATTTCATACCATGGATGTCACATTCAATATAAACTAGACAGTTTGCTGAGAAGTGCTCTCTCTCCCTTGATGACGGCCATCCTGAGAATTTCTTGCCCCAATGCTGGACCCCTGAGGCCTTCCCTTCCTCCTGAAGCCGTAGTGCTCACAGTGTCCGACATTTGCTGTCCACTGCTGGGAGTGCACAGCTTCCTGCTGATAGAATTGGCTGAGTATAATCCTTGTATATTTTATATTGGTATCAGGATCAATACTGGTTCTTTAGTGTTGTTAATGTTAATTATCTAATCTTGTTCTATTAAATCTGTTTATATTTCAACCCCTAGGTTTCCTTTTTTTTTCCTGATTCCCTTTCCTGGGTGGGGAGAGGTCATTGGGTAATAGAACGATTGTCTAAATGACAATAAATTGTTGTGGGTTTCTCAAATCATAACACCTTCTGACACAAGAATATTTTTCAAGCTGTATAATGCCAGAGGCAATCTTTGGATGCATCTTTAGATATGCTTTGGAACATTCTTGGCCTAGATTATTCACCTACTTGTAACTTAATAGTTTTAAGCTTTACTGATTTTTTGACCCGTTTTATATAATTTTTGATTTGTGATTTTTTTTTTCAGAATAGCTCTGCAAATGTTAAGTATACAGTTACTGTTTTGGCATTAACACTTATGTTCACAAGCTCCCATTAGCTTTGCCCATGTGTGACTTCAAAAAAATTTTTCATTTGACCAGTCTAATTCTAGTCTCTTTTTTCTGGACTTCATGGTTGAGCTTATTTTGCGTATAAACAGCGCCATATGCCAGTCTGAAGATGATGTGTCTTTTTGATGGTTTAATACCAAAAATTTTCCTCGGAACACTAAGCCGTAAAGATGTAGGAAATACTTTTTTACAGATTATGTACCTTTTATCTTCTTGGTCTCGTACAGATAGCTGTTTGACTATTATTTTAGTCATTTAGAAGCTGCATTTTTAAGCATTACTTTTTTCCTTTGCCACATCTTAATAGACCTCTTCTGCTTTGAACCCCAAAATCACTATGTCCGAAAAAAATCCAGGTTTTGGACTCTGCGTGAAGCAGTGGCTCTCCAATACAAGCCAAGAACCCATATGGCCGCTTTATTTGACCTTCAATAACAGAGGCCTTTCAGATTTATTCAGCTACGTAGATGAAAGAAAAAATTACTATGAGAAGCCAAGTTCACAAGAAAGAGTCATCCATGGCTTGGAGAGCATGAAAGGATGATTCTGTGCTTACCATGGTGAATGACAGAGACTCCCAAATGCAGTTTCAAGCTTTGCCAATGACTTCCCACTGCCTTTGCCACATCTCCTAAGCTTATCATCACTGAAAGGTATTCTGAGTGTTTGGGTCATAAGCCCAATGTGGAAAACTGTCAATTCTTAGGTTAGTCCTAGGTTTACTGCTCTCTTCAGCCTAAGGCAGTAGAAAACTTATGTCCATGGAGATGGCCCTCAGAATGATCCCATTATATCGAGGCTTATGTAAAAGTACTTACACAGCCTCAAACAGAATGGTGCATAACGTATGCATAGCCTTTAAGTCAATCTCAAAATAATTGTCTGAGAATGTGTGACATGAGTTTTAGAAGGGCTTATAGCCCTGCAGGTTTGTTTTCACCAGGGAGGCAAAGGGATGTGCTTCACATCTCCAGTAAAACATCGGTTTGTGTTCCAATGTTTGGTGTGCTTCTGATATTGTGAGAAATAGTCACCAGATGATTTCTAAACATAGGGAAAGCAGTTTTTTCCCACACTTCAGTTTTGGGTAGAGCTGAACTATTTTGTGTGAATTTTATTGAATTTAGACCAAGGCACACATCTGGTAAGAAAAATTGTAGCTCAGTTGCTGAAATTTGAGGAAATTAATTGCAAGTGGAAATAGAAATATGTGAAGGAATAGCATCAACTTATTACTAAAAGAGTCTTCTGAGACATGCATTTTACTTGCAAGAGATCTTGAAAAAGCAGTCACATAAACACAATTGCTTAGTAGTATCTAATTACATTATCAAGATATACTTGTCACTGAAATTATATGCTGCAGTAAGTGCAATAATAAATAATATCAGAAAAGGATTTGCTGAAGAAATTCCAAAGGCTGAATCGTCATTTTTGTTAAAATAATTACATTGGGAAGAGTTTCAAAATTAGGAGAGGAGCCATTCACTTAACCATGTAGAAAGGATTAAACAGTGGTGGTGGTACATTGAGATAGTCTTTGGCCCATCCTCAACATAGCTAAGAGTATGTGAGTACTCACAAAATTCTTAGCTCAGCAGGAATTTTCTACATTAAGTTTTGATGTTGTTCTTTTTAATTCCTCCCTTAAGTAACATCTATTGGGGGACATTTTTCAAGTCAGACAGTTCATAGATTTTCTTTCTTTGTTTTTACATGATCAGCTGCTGTTAAAATTGAGAAATGAAAGGCTAAATCTTAACCAAATGGGAAAAAGAGATGGAGAACACGGGCTGCCTGTATGAAAGAATATGTAGGGTGGCAAAAATCTCTATGCACCAGATCTGACATGAAACTTCCCTGTCCCTGGAGCAGCTCATGGCATTTAAAGCCATGGTATTTGTCCATCTTACTGAAAACAAATTCAGACCCAGAAGAGCTCATTTTCCTCTCGCATAGAAGACATGATCTTTTTATTGATGGAAATTAAAGTGATCATTTATATGCCTGAAAGAGTAGAGAGCTAGGGCCAACAAATTTTGCCTTTCTAATTTCCTCCTTTCTGGAGTTTTCATGGGAGGAGTTGTCATTAAGCATATAGAGTGCTAATAATAAAAGTCCATTATCTATAGACTATTACATTCTACAAAGAAAAGAATGCTTGTTCTTTAAGGCAAACATTCAAGATCTCAGATTGGAGGGAGAAGTCCTCTAGTGTCCTGTTTATTTATGCTGTAAAAATAGACAGAGTTGTGTACTGTTCTATTGCCTATGGAAGAAATTCTAAAAGATGAATTGGGAAGCTATAATTCCCTGCAGGAACCCATATGTGAGTTAGGAGGGAAACTGGATTAAGATGCTAAGAAAACTGTACTTATACTTCCTCCTAACTGCTCCTCTGGGGAATAGCTAAGATGCTGAATTTATCAGGCTTGAATCTGGAATGAACTTCACACAGCTAAAAGGATTATTTGGGGGTAAGAGCACTAGCCATACTTCTGACATTCCTGTGGTAAACATACAGAAATCAAAGAAAAAAAATGTGCATTTTTGCTGGATCATGTCCCATCTGCAGTTAATTGCTCATTTTAATTTTGAATTCCTGCTTCTGTACTATCTCTACTTAATGAAACACATTTTGTTTTTAATTTATAAAAATCCAACCTCAGAATATTCCAGCAGTGTTGGCTCAGAGAAGTGTGAAAAGCAACTATGCAATTGGAAGGAAGGCTTGGTGGAGATGTCCTATTCTTGGATTAATTTAGTTGAACAACTAAATCTAAACTATGACTTTTTTGTTACATATTTCACTCCATAAGAACATTTATTACTACCCTGTTTTTTCCAGTGGCATCTGATATCAGCTTTAGGCTTTATTATTATTATAAAAGGTGGTTGGCAAATTAAGATTTTTCTAAAAGTATTTGAAATATATTTCAAATAAAGAAATACTTTTCAAATAGATAAGCAACTTCTGGACACCACTGAGGCTTAATGAAATGAGATCCTAAGGTAAATATCGCATTAAGTGACACAATACCTTTACTGGCTTTAAACACTGTTAATTTGATGCCCTCCTGACATTTGAATACTTACAAGATCATCAATTTAATAACTTCCATTACTTTAAATGGAAATACAAAAACTCTTACTTATCCATGTGAAGGAATATTTTTCTTTTGAAAACACAAACTAGGTGTTGATTGAACTGAAGAATACAAGACTGTAAAAAAAAAAAATAAAAAGAATATCCCTTTATGCTTCCTTTGATGCTGGCAATGTATAAAATATACATCACAGGAAAAAAACAGTAAAACCCATTCATACATTTTGTCCAATATTTTTCTGCAGGAAATATTTTACATGACAAAACCAGTTTTGTTTTGTTTTTTTTTTCTTGAGGGATTCACCAATCAGAAGCAAAACCATAGCTAGTTTGACAAATGTCTGGGATTTTCCATAGCTACATTACCAAATTACTGTTTTCACCTGTTCCAAAACCCAAAAGTGTTTATGAGTTGTACTCAGAGATGACTAAGCCTGGTCTATCCTTGACTATCAGACAGTAACGTGTAGACCAAGGAACCAGACAGGGAGTCAGAAATTCAGACAGTTTGGGTAAACACAGACACCACATTGCATCTCTCATTTTATGTCAACAGGAAGACTGTTACAAAGTGATAAAAATAGACAAATGGCTACTGTAACCTGTTTTCAAGCTTCTGCTTTTCCTATAAAGCTTTAACATCACATTAAAATGTTCTTTATCAGCACCTCACCCATTTGAAAGTACAGAATACTTCATGTGCTAGTGGATGGCAGATTGCCTGGGTAGTTCTTGGAAAAAAGGTCTAGGAACCTTTGAATTGAATCACCCAACTTTGAGTTTAATGGAAGCTGAAAGAGCAATACGAAATTTCTTTAGTCAAGTGAAGCTTCTTTAAGGGTCACTAAGACTATTGTGCAATGTAAGCATCTAGTGTTTGACAAGCATTTGGAGACCCTTAGGTGGAAAATGTTATTTAAATTTAAAGGATTATATCTGTATTTATTCATGAGAGAGGCTGAAGTGGGATTGGCTTTCTGTCAAAAACTGTCAAACAAAAATAGGAATCCTTCTGGATAGTTTTCTTGAGGATTCCTCCTGTTGCCTCAGAGATTTATGTGGAAAGATTTACAAGCGTATTATGGGCCACTAGGCAGCACATGGGACTGGAAATGGGAAGAATTGTATTCTACTATCATCTCTGACTAATTATTTTGTGATCTTTTACAAGTCATTCTGCCTTCCTTTTCTTTCCTACCTACTGTCAAACTTTTCTCCTTTTGCAAATTTGCAAGGGCAAAGGAGGGAAAGGCGGCTTAGCAGCTCTAATACCCCAATAGCAGAATTCCAAGTGATATTACAAGAACACCTTCATAGCTTTATAGCCTCCTTCAACCTCCATCTAACCTCTAGTCAGAGGCAGTGACTGTCTCCTAGTATGTATTTTTGTGACTAATTAAAAAATAAAAACTGGTGAGTCTGTAGATGTTAATGTAATATTATTACTGTTATCACCACTGGTAATACTATTAATAATTATAATAATGTTCTTACATGTGTATTGATATAAAAATTTCCTAGCTGTACCTTAGTGTCTCAGCCTACAAATTCACAGAACTGGGACATCTCCTGGCCATATGATTATGTCAAAACCAGGCAGCAGTCTCATTTCGGTTGGAGAAAGTTGGGCTGTAAAAAGGTTGTAATATATTCTTACAGGTCCCTAGTCTGAACAATGCGGTGACCAGGAACCCCAGTGGTTTTATGTAAGCAATAAGTTAATTCTTTTCAGAATGTGAATCATAGGCCACACATACTTTTGTTCTTGAGACGCACGCTGAGAAATGGATGCATAAGGAAGATTGTACAGATTCCCTTTCAGTTAGCTACATGTGCCTGTAAAATACTCATATTCAGAACAATCAGATTATAGATTAATCTGTCCATGAAAAATTCATGCTTTGACTTTTCCCTTAAACATTATGCTTTATTGATTTTTAAATGTCACGAAAAGGACATGTAATTATTTAGCACAGAAAAAAACAGCTTTAGATCTTTCAATAAACAGAGGAGACAGAAGACTCATAATAAGAAATGACAGTTCACAGACCTTTTTTCATAAATTATGGAAAAGGAAAAAGAAAGAAAATAAAAACAATTTAACAGTTGCAAATCAGATCAAGGAAGATAATACAAAATATTTTCTGCTATTATCTGATCGGCTTTTTTTGTGCATTCCTATCAGTCACATTTTTTACTTTGTGTTTCTTTTTATTAAATCCAATAAAAATTATTTTTTCTGGCCAAAATGTTTGCAAACAGAGCATACAAGGTCACATCTATGAAAACAACCTGAAATCTAAATTTACGTTTGCATGTGTGAGGTTTTGCAGTAGAGCTGCTTGGAGGTTTAGCCAATCAGGAAATAAGAACGATACCACATGCCTTTGTGTATCAAGGCATCCAACACATGAATACTCTGTAAAAACAATTTGTATTCAGTCCATAGAACTAAAAACTTTTTTAAGAAGCTATTTTAATTCTGAATATTGAATAAATTTGAAAGAACTGCAATCTGCTCACAGATATGCCATAAAAAAAGGATTTAGATAAATTATTCATAGCAAGCCATTCACTCATCTAGGTTCTAAACAATATCCTTCAATACCCAGTGTTCCTGGAGGTGTTTATATAACAGCAAAATGTGTAAATATACCTTTAAGAGTGGACTGTTCTATATTGTGCTTAAGAAAAGTAAAGAGCTCGTTACTTTAACCTATAACCCACAATTTAAAAACAATTTAGTAAAGTAGCCTTTACAATAAAACTTCCAGATTTTATTTTTATTATATTATTCCACAGACCAGTTGTGTACAGAGCAGTTCAGCAGCTGTGCCCTTGATTTTACAGTGGTTATGTGTCATGACTCTAGGTATAGTTAAACTATACCAACCAAAAATTCAAAATGAAATAATGTTTTCCCCAAAGTACTGAAGCTACTCTAATCTACCAAAGCTGCTGTAATATTGGACAGGAGAAAAATAAATAAACTGTCTGGATATACTTCTGCATTAGAAGACACAAATAATATTTTCTTAAAATGTCCAGAAATCCATTATATAATAAATACTATATGGCAATAACATGATATGGTTTTAATTCTGTAAAACTGTAGAAATCTCAGTTAGACAAAACCTAAGCAGATGGGGCATACATTCACATATAGAGTGAGACCTAAACTATATTTGATTGTGTATGGCTAGGTCTTGGATTCATAGTGGACAGCAGAAATGCAGAGGAATATGATCACTTCCAGTGGAAACAATTCAGGGATCAAAGATTATAACAATAATGTGTTTTTGTTTAAAGTAATAAAGCCAAAATCTGAGTCCTGATATAGCACATGGATAATGTGCAGGGACATTAGTTCTCCTTTTCTCCCCCACACACCAATCTGTGCCTACGATTGTATAGAAGCAGTGACACAGAAACAAATTCTGAGGCATCTGATATCTGTTGTGCAATTACCTCTGTTTTTTAGCCATTATTTTCCTGAAAAACCCAACATGATGGTCAACATTCCCCTGGAAAAGCAATGCTATGACTGTGGAAGAAATGTAAAATAAATAAACCCCACAGTGAACATTTAAAGAAGCTGTACAATTTATTAGTTTTTGGGCGGTTATGTCTGTGAAGTGACACCTCTATTAGCAAACTACCAAACTGTTCCCAGGAATTTTTTTAGTAAAAAATAGTTGCCCTGTGCCAATACCACACCAGGGACTGAGCTAACAATTGCACAACATAGATAATTGCATTCCAGAGCCTGGAAATTCTGTCTATACAGACAGAAACAAATGTGTCCTACGATTATACATCTTATGCCATGTCTGTCTTTGGAAGAAAGTGTCACTGAAGTACCTTCTCTATGATCTACATAACTGAAGAGAAGGTTACAGTTGTTTGCTTCCTTTCAAGTGGGTAGAATTTAGAGCAGGAGAATTTTTCTAGCGGTTTCACACTGGAACTCTGTGTTACTATAGGGACTGAAGAATGGGTGAGACTACAACAAAAAGTGATTGGAAGAGGAAGAGCATACTGACTTGTTTCTGACTGCAGGACCAGCCAAAGCCAAAGGAAGCTGATAAAGAGAGAGAGAAGCAAAAAGACTATCATGCTTTAGAAGAGAAATTATAAATGTGGACAACATCGCAGAGGACCTAGCTGGAAAGAAAAGCCCTAGAGTGGGGAAGAAACTTAGACAGAGAAGTGTGTAGTTTGCACATGATTTTGTCTAAACCTGTACACTTTCTGTACTAGCAAAAAAAAAGCATCAAGTGTGCTTAGTGGCATTAGGTGTCACTGTCTTTATTTTCAACAGTCTCCCATTACCTAAGTGCTCTATTCTGCATGAGGGAAAAGTTAAGAGTCTCAAAAAAGGATTTAAGCAGCCAACAAAGCCAAGAGCTTACCTATAGGGGAAGAAGTGGGGCTGAAGTCACCCCCTTGCCTAGGGTTGAGGAGCCTGAGTCAGAACTCTAGGGAGGCATCCTCATCTTTTCAAGATCCTCTTTTGTCTGAAACAATCTGTCACTATTCTGGTGAGCACTGAACAGGTAGGTTTTTAGCAGGACTTCTGGCTTTAAAATGTGCAAATTCTCAAGGCGTTTTTTGAGAAATATGATAATCAGGGGTTTACATACTATAAGTTGCAGGACAGCAGACTTTCTCTCTGGGGAATGGCCTGAAAAAAATAAAGGGACTCAATTTCTTTTTGTTTTACAATTCAAAGACCCTGATATACTTCAAAGACTTCCATGTTTTCAGGCTATAGGCAGTTACCACATCTCAATACAAAGCTTTATTGTCAGGCATATCTACTTGTTTTTTTTATGAATTAAACATAACATCCTACCAAGTACAGGGAGGTTTCATTTCCAGTATAGCATTTTCCATTGTTTAGGATTTTCTGTGGGAGGAAAATCATTGTATTAGTAGAGGAAATCGGTTATTAAAAAAATATTAATTGCATCATAAATGACATTCATGCAGTATTGAGAGTTTTAGTTTTAGGGCAGCTAACCTGTGTGGAAAATCTGTAAAGGAACAGATTTCTCTAGCTTCATGCTCTTGGTTATAGCTGATGTTAACCTTAGGAGACTTATAGGTAATACACATACATTTGTGCTAATGTTGAGTAATAAATATAAAGAAACTTTTCTCTGATTGACTTGTGGAAAAGATGCATCCTTAGCTTAAAAAAAAAAAGTAGCACTTGCTATTTATGCTTCTGAGAGCAGTGAACTTTCTATTTCGTGAAAGAAAATACTTAAGCTAAGAGAGAACAACCTTGAGAGATGTGGCAATAGGATTAGTCTTTCTGTGTAACACCAGGCTACAAGGGCCTATAACAACTGAATCTCATAGAGGGTCTGAAAATTAAAGGGAAGGCAGTTTCAGATTTTGTTTTTAAACATTTAGTAAACTATCTTATTAAATTTACTGGGAGAGGGGCAAGTTGGTACAATATTTTTGTTGTCTTGTGATTACTTGAAAGAGTCTAAATTACTGAGACTTGTCAGCCAAGTGATATTTGTCTGACTTCAGCCAAAGATGGTAGGTAATGTTTGAAAGAGCAGAAGGTACTTGAATAGAATGTTCCATCAACTATTATACATAGAAAATGGAGTCACATATGGTATGAGCTTTGAATTATAGGTACCACTGAGGCCGTCAACACAGCTGTTTAGACGTGACTGGATGGCAGATGTAAACTTGATAGTTAAAAAAAAAACAAAATAGGATTGGAGAGGAGCTGTATCCTGGAAAGCTAATCTAATTTCTAGTTCTTGGGAGAACTGAAGATTTCTAAAAAAGGTTATATTATCTAAAATACTTATCTTTTTTTTTCAAAGTAATCAGCAGAATTATTGCCTTCTAGAAGAGGTGGTCAGGGCACCTTGAGCCACCACTACCTGTTCTTAAATTCATTGGGAAGGAGACTGAAAGCCTGTAGAAACTGCAAGGCAAATACCAGTTCCTTCTGCATTAGATTGTTTGGTCAGGGAAGATTCATCTCACAAGATAAGTGTGCGCTGAACAAATACGTGTTTTGCTTTCTCAGGGTCTTCTATCCTTCAGTCCATTCAGATCTTATCATCATTCCAGCTTGGATAATGCTCCTGTTTCAAGTTTTGCATCTCTCCATTTCAGAGAAAGAAAAATACCACAAAAAAAGTCTGCTGGTTTGGAAGTCAAAATATGATCACGATTTCTTGTGGTTTTGCCATTATTTTCAGTGGTGCTAATGTCTCTTCTATCATTTCTATTTTAAAAAGCTTTCTTTTTCTATTGTCATGCTGGAGTTCTCCCTTTCTGGGAAATGAGATGAATCTATGTCAGCTGTCTTCTGTGCATTTACTGTCTTCTGTGATCACTAGAGAGATTCCACAGGGGTGCAGTTACGGTTGAATTCCCAAAGTGGTTTTACACACAAGAGCATAGAATAATCTTTTTTCTGAAAAGCACAGAGGGCAAGTCAGAAGAAAATTTCACTCCAAATTAGTTTTCCAGGTTCTTAAATTTCCTTGTAGATTTTACTAATTTGCCATTCAAAACATTTTTCATTAAAGTCTTTGAACTTGTGCTCTGAAAACTGAATTTTGCCAAAGTCATACATACTTTCCATTGCTGACTGATAGCTCTTTAGAAGCAGTCTGTCACATAAAGTTTGTCAGAAAAGAGAATCTTGAATACATCTATGACAACCTTTCATTTTTACTTTTTAAAGTTTGTTTTGGGGTTTTTTTTGCCAGCATTCACACCAGAGTTAAATAGCTATGCCCAGTGCTCAAAATCTGAAAGACTGAGGCTAGATAGACTAACATAATCCAAATACTTGTGGCCAGATGAGAAAGGATGGCATCCTGATGCCATCTCATTGATATACCATCCAAAATATTAGTCTTCACAAAAAAATACACTATTTCAGTACAATACACGTAGACAAAATTCCCCCTCAGTATTATTTTTTAAAAGAAAGAATAAATGTAGAAACAAAAGGGAAGCATGATTAATCTTGCATTTCATGCTCTGTAATGCATGATAGTTTTGTGGTGCTGTGAGGATGGGTGATCGGGAGACTAGAGCATGTGACTTAAAGTGTGTTAACTTCCCATTCTCATGCTTTTCTATGAGGGATTCTATCAGTAAAAAAATTGAAAGGAGTTGCCTGTCCGAGAAAGCAAAGACATTCTTTTTTAATAACAGACAGAAAAGATGATGCTGACTTCATCATAGCAGAAATTTACTATGCCCAGGTGAAGTCCACTGTCTACTAACACACTCTTCTGCTTTAAATTCTATTCCACAAATGTAAAGTGATGCTGTATCAATTTACAATTATAATTCCTGGGTGCAAAATATTGCATTTCATGGAGTACCTTGCACAGAAAAGAAAACTTGATTTTTTTTTTGCATAGCACATACAAGAACATTTTTTTTTAAACTATCAGTGTGTGAATTGAAAGATCATAGTATCAGGATTTTATGCAGGGTAGTTTGTCCTTCGAAATCTGAAGCTGTTTGTTTTACGCATTGGTAGTGTAAATGATTACACTTTCTCATTGCACAAATGGGCTTTTGAAAAGATCCCATGATATCCTTTATGTTTCCTGCTAGTTGTCCCTTATTCTGTGTGTTGGTTTTCTAATTTTGTCTCTATATGTCTGTGCTAAGCGTTTATTTGTGGTCTCACCTATAGCCCACATAATGTGAACACAATCATAAAATCATAGAATATCTCAAGTTAGAAGGGACCCATAAGGATCAAGTCCAACTCCCTGCTCCATGCAGGACTAAACCGTATGACTAAGAGCGTCATCCAGAGACTCCCTGAACTCTGACAGGTTTGATGCCATGACCACTTCCCTGAGGAGTTTGTTGCAGTGACCGACTACCCTCTCAGTTCCTAACATCCAATCTGAACTTCCTCAGATGCAGCTTCATTCCATTTCCTCGTGTCCTCTTGCTGGTCACCATAGAGTGGAGATCAGAACCTCCTGCCCCGCTGACCCCATCATCCACCCCAGTATAGCCTTAAACTCAAGACTGAAGGAGTTTGAATTAAATCTCTGCTGCAAATCAAGCAAGGAAAATACTCCTATCTGGAAATATACACGCATGTTGACTGAGCTGCCAGGAAATCCTTCTACTGTTTGCTTGTTCAATAGTCACATTGTAATTAAAATTGTATGGCCCATTGGAAAAGGCTGGGTGGAATCCCTGCAATAATGGCCTGTTCTGGAAAAAGAAAGACCTTTGTATCAGCAGCTATGTCTTGATTTTTGGGGACTGTGAGGACTAAGCAGATGGAATGTATGGGAATGAATTTTCATGGCCTTCAGAGGCTCCAGTTACTGAAGGCTACAGGGCCTGGATCATCATGCAATGCTAGTTTCCTGAGGGCTATAGGGTTTGATCTGCCAAAGAAGGTTGCAACTCTGAAGAAAATATACTGAACTGTGATTTATTGCTGTCACCCAACATATGAATGATTCCACTTTATAGCAGGCAACTGTCAGGGGTTTGCACAACTAGCCAGCTAGGGTATCCCTCACGGTTTGGCTCCCCAAATTCAGTGAATGAGCAGCCATTCATAGCTATGGTTTCATATGGGCTCCACATCTGCTCTTCTGACATTCATTCTCCGTGCTATCACAAGGGTTATGCAACATACTCCTGGCAAAGAAGAGCCATGCGAGGAAGCAGAGACCAGATTCAAGCTGAATACTGATATTGCTCCATTTTCCATACTTTTCACTTATCTGACTGCTTTTATGCTGTACTGGAAGAAGCTCTGGAAACAACCAATATTGCCTGTGAACAGTTCTATAATGCCAGATACCATAAACTTGGTAGAGTATGAAATACAAATCTGAATTAATATTAACTATCTGCAGCTATTAAATAGATAAAATAGTAATATTAACATGCCCAGGACCCTTCTCTGACTAGAGGCTAGTTAGCAGACCGTGTGCTAGTTGAGTCCCATTAAACTCTCTTGAACTTCAAAAGAGCCTACTGGAAATATTGTGCAGCTTACACTGCTTCCCAGACTGCCTGGCAACTGTTTGAAAGAGTGTGGCATGGAGCAAAACTTGGTCAGGCACAACTGTGACAAGTTAGCAGTAAGACAATCAAATCTAAGAGCCCAGAAATGTTCCTTGTAAGTGTTGCATGTACCCTGTGTATTATGGCTTGCTTGCCTCTCATCAGCCAGGGAAGAATTATGGAAGATATGGACCTCTTGAACGACTTACCAGATCATCCATAAATGATTGCAGCAAAGTGTAGGCAGTGACCTACAGCTGTTGTAACAACTGAATAATATCCCTTCCTGTTGATAAATTATTGAACCTAACATGAAAGAGGAGGGGGAGAGGAAAAAGAATAGAAATCAGGGTAGTAGATATGCATATACAACCCAGCAGTAGCATGAGCATAGTTGATCATGAAGGAAAAGTCCGCTGTGATTTCTTGTGTCTTCATCACTTGGAAGTGTCATGGAACCAGATTCCTCAAAATGAGGAATATCACCTCTGGGATTGCATTATGGGAAATCTTGTTTCTCAACATAAATTGAGAGCAGGGAGATAAGAGTTGGTATTGCCAGCTTCTAAATGTCTCCTCTGCCCATTGACACTCTGTAATTAGTTATCTTCTGCACTAAATGAGGAGTGACCTCAGTACAAATCTCTACAAATGTGAATTCTCCTTCAATTGGCTCTTCTCCCACATTTGTAGCAAGGTCTTCTGCCATTAGTTATTTGTTCTTCTCAGAAACTCAGAGGCTGAGTGCAACAGGAAGTCATTTATCACCGTTCTAAAGGTCAGTTCAGCCTCCTGTAATTTAATTTCTTCATGTATTTCCTCTCTCTGTATCTGGTCCGTGGTAAACAAGACAGCTTGCTCCCATACATCAGTTTGACCACAGTTGGGCAGAGATCAAGTCTTTTGCAGCAACTACTTTGTGTTCACCTTGTCAGAATGGGCCACAGATGAAAATAAAATTGGGATTGCCCATTCCACAGTGCAGATGGTCACCTGGACCAGCAGTATCATGTTATTGTTCTTTCAAAGGAGCATGCTTCTCAGGGACTGGTTGGCTTTAAAACCTAAAGAAAACCACACTGCAGGGCTGGTATTCCAGACTGCACACAGTTCACAGAGGGAGAGTTGAATGCACTGTGGTTTGAGATGCACTTATTGTTAAAGACTGATGTAAGATTATGTCTAAGAGTAACAAGGTCAGAAAATCTCATTTGCATGCTCTTGCTAATTTAGCAATATCATTTAACATGGTGATAATGAGACTGAACTCGCCCAACTCTATCATCAGATGACTGAGCAGTGCAAGCCTGAACTTGTTAGTGCTAGTTGTATTCTTTCTCTGTTAATAACTTCTCTGGTTTGTGAATGTTAACTACTGTATTATTATTATGCATCATAATATTGTATATTATTGCTATTTACTCAATTATGATAATTAAACCAAGGGCAGTATGACTACCTATTATTAGTTTTTTGCTGCTGCTTCTTGGGTTTCACATAGGTTGCATGGACCCAAAGTAAGTGTTTTTCCAGCTTTCCTACACAGCATTTTCCTGGAGAAACTGGCTGCTCATGGCCTGGGCAGGTGTACTCTTTGCTGGGTAAAAAACTGTCTGGATGACCGTGCCCAGAGAGTGGTGGTGAATGGAGTTAAATCCTGTTGGTGACTGGTCACAAGTCGTATTCCCCAGGGCTCAGTAGTGGGGCCTGTTCTGTTTAATATCTTTATCAACGATCTGGATGAGGGGATCAAATGCACCCTCAGTAAGTTTGCAGATGACACTAAGCTAGGTGGGCGTGTTGATCTGCTTGAGGGTAGGATGGCTCTGCAGAGGGATCTGGGCAGGCTGGATCGATGGGCCGAGGCCAATGGTATGAGATTCAACAAGGCCAAGTGCCAGGTCCTGCACTTGGGTCACAACAATCCTGTGCAGCACTACAGGCTTGGGGAAGAGCTGCCTGGTGGAAAAGGACCTGGGGGTGTTGGTCAACAGCCGGCTGAATATGAGCCAGCAGTGTGCCTAGGTGTCCAAGAAGGCCAATGCTATCCTGGCCTGTATCAGAAACAATGTGGACAGCAGGACTAGGGAAGTGATTGTCCCCCTGTACTTTGCATTGCTGAGGCCCTACCTCAAGTACTGTGTTCAGTTTTGGGGCCCTCACTACAAGAAGGATATAGAGGTGCTGGAGCGTGTCCAGAGAAGAGCAACAAAGCTGGTGAGGGAGTGGCTGAGGTAGCTGAGGTTGTTTATTCTGGAGAAAAGGAGGCTGAGGGGACACCTTATTGCCCTCCTCAACTACCTGAGAGGAGGTTGTAGTGAGGTGGGTGTTGGTCCCTTCTCCCAAGTAACAGGTGATAGAACAAGAGGAAACAGCCTCAAGTTGCTCCAGTGGAGGTTTAGATTGGATATTAGGAAGAGTTTCTTCAACAAAAGGGTTGTCAATCATTGGAGCAGGCTGCCCAGGGAAGTGTTTGAGCCGCCATCCCTGTAGGTATTTAAAAGACCTGTAGATGTGATGCTGAGGGACATGGTTTAGTTGTAACTTGGCAGTGCTATCTTCACAGTTGGACTTGATGTTAAAGGTCTTTTACAACCAAAATGAGTCTATGAGTCTATGAGTCTAATAAAAGATATTCCCTCTCCTCAAAAGCCTTTCTTCTATCAATAGTTGGGATTATCACAGAATAGTTTGTTTGAAGGGACCTCTTGAGATCATCTGGTCCTATCCCCTGCTCAAACAGGGTCAGCTAGAGCAGGTTGCCCAGGACCATATCCAGTCAGGTTTCAAATACACCCACAGAGGGAGATTTCACAACCTCTCTGCCAGTGTTTGACCACCCTCACATTAAAAATCCTTTTTTTGTGTGTTCAGATGAAATTTAATGTTTTTCAATTTGTCTGCATTGTTTCTTGTTCTGTCAATGGGCACTACTGAGAAGAGCCTGCCTCCGTCTTCTTCATTCCCTGCCATTAAGTATTTATATACATGGATAAGTTCCCCCCAAGCTTTTTCTTTCCCAGGCTGAATCTTTATCTGTATAGATAAAGAAGTAATTAAGAAGGTCTGGAAGTGAAATAAAACACCCTATTCCCAACTGAAACTGAACCTTTATTTGGAGGGATTTGGACAGTACTAAGCAGGATATTTTTTTTATTTGGTTTTGTAACACTTGCTGTGGTTTTTTTCCTTTCTTTTTATTTTTCTTTTTTTCCTGGGACTTCCATACTCAGATTTTTCATTTGAATTACTGCTATTAATTGCACCTGTTATGTCAACGTCACATTGTGTCTCTAACCTAAGGAACTCTTTTGCCTTTTTTTTCCTCTGTAGAAAATTTCCATATCCTTTGAGTTTTATGAACATCGCCTTTTAGAAGGAAGACCTGATGTTTTTCTTGTAGATCTTCAATAATGTGGCTACTGTTAGCAATAACCCTGGCAAAGTATAAATAAAAAGTTATTTGCAGTAGTTTTATTTCTAAATGCTAATAGCATGGCAGCAGCTCATAAATCATTAATGATGAGCTTCTAATTACGTGCCAGCATCACAGTGGGATCCAACCTAATACCAAAAATTTACATATTCATGAATGCACCCATACTTGTGCATGGAAGAATACATAATAGTGCAGAAATCAAATAACAGCCTTCATTTTCTCCAAACTGCTATTTGGGTAATTGCCTCCTTTCCTAACACACTTCTTCCAGGTATGTACCTATGATATATACTCTCATTTCCAACAGTTTTCTTTGGAGTTAGATTTTAGGCTGTAGATAGCTTCAGCTTTTCCAAAAGAATGTGTGTAGTCTGCAATGTTACGGGTAATGAATACCTCATATAATTAGTGTCCACTCCATTTCTACTTGCTGACATGAATTTTGAGTTTAAAATATAGCTGGCATATGTTTGGTCTGGAACTAATGGGCTTTTATCTAAATTTTCTGTGATGTAACTTGGCATCAATGTTTTAAAAAAAAAATCTGTTCTTTTTTCAATGGATATTTACAGTTGTCTGGAACTGAGAAAGTTTGTTTTGGACAGTATAGGTACTTCAATAGATCAACTATAAGGGATAACTTGTAAATGCAAGTGGTAAGGATCGGAGAGAAGAAGATGGGCTCTATTTGTTATGTTTTTACAGAACCTCACCTTACAGGCCCTAGAAAGCATCAGCTTATCGATGTGAAAGCAACTAGCCTTCTTTCCCAGCCCTGAAAGAATCTAGTGTGAGAGTTTCTTTTGAGGCACAATTTTATTCTCAAGAATAAAACTTGAGTAAAACATAAGAACAAACCATTGCTTATGTTACCTGCAGATTCCCAGCCCTGGAGACTTGGCGGGTTTTTTTCCTTATGCTTCTTTGGGTGTGATACTCTCTTCTTCATCCTGCTCGGTCTTTGGGTCTAATGTGACAGCTCACCTGCAGATCTCTTTCAAATGAGTCACTTCCTACCTCTGTAATCATTTCAACCTTTTTCACTGGACCCATTAATTGAAAAAGATGTGCTGGCTCCTGACATCCTGTCTCCTAAAGAGAGACAGGCCACCTCAGTACAAGCCACAGTCTCTGCTCGGGGCTTGTTGGTACTGCCGCAATTCAGACACCAGTGATAGTTATTTTAATTGAATGTATCTATGACTAATTATGTGTATTTCCACAGAAGCTATTATTCAAGGATCCCTAAGCAGTTTTTGCAATTAAGAATTAAGATTCATATCAAACTGGCACTGTATATAATGATAATAAGAAAATCACTATATCTAGCACTGAGCAATCTCTGTTGTAGAATATATCTTTTAAAAAATGACTTGCCGAGAAATTCAGAGTGCCTGTTGTCTCTTCATCCACTCCCCACCCACCCCAACAAACTGTAAACCTGCGTCTCCCTCATATATGTAGCACAGAGGCATAGATTCCTTGCTGCTCCACTAACCAAATGTTGTTGGTCAGACAATAGAGAAGCTTCTCCTGATGGCACACTTCCCCATTCCAGCTAAACCCCTTCCCTGTCATGTGACAAACAGACCCCCTAACACAAGATTCAGCGTTACTCTGGGTGATTTGTCTGCTGAGGTGCGAAATGAAAGTTCAGTTTCTAAGGGAAATTACACAAGAAATGTATGGAGTCGCACTTACTCAAAGTATGGCAGAGTGAGAATTGCCCAGTTGGTCTGCAACAGTGGTTTCCCTAGTCAAACTTTCTGTCTTTGACAGAGAGAAGTGCTGGGTGCTTTCAAGCAATCTGCCATAAACTCAGTAGTTATAGGGTAAGGAATAAATAATCCGATCAAACAGTCTTCAACACCTAAATTTTGAACTGTGCTGCTTTGTGCTCACCTTCTTTAGATTGTCAAAGCAGCCTCCACCCTGACAGAGCCTTCTCCTTTTCTTTTGGCCTATTTCAGTTTATGCTTGAAATTGCTCACAGAGCCTTGTTCATCCTCTCACCTATATAATTTTTCCCACTTCGGCTGAATGTAGCATGCAGAGTCCACAGGGGTGTGTCACTAAAGTTGTACCTGCCCTTTGGTTCTAGAGGGCTCTGGTTCTATCTGGAGGAGCCTGGAACATGGTCTGAAAGCAGCAAGACGCCAGCTCTCAGCATTGGTTCATGTTCGTGATCAGAACAAAACAAGGAAAAATATCTGGTAAGAAAATTTTGTTTCTCATTACCCATGATCCTTAAAAGTACCCATTTTATCCAAATCTACCTTTGATTTTTTTACTGACAAGAATCTTAGCATGCATATCCTACTGAAAAATAAGAAAATTTATTCTAGTAATTATCACTATACAGTGCTATTGTATAGAAACTATACAATCATATAAATTAATACATTTTAAAATATTTTTAAGTTCACCTTTAATATTATTAAATCAAAACATTTGACAGAGGACAACTAATGCGATGATATACTCTCCAGGTTACAGAAACAGGCAACTTCCTAGTGAAATTATTGAAGTGATCTGTTTTCCTGCATACATGATGCTGCCAGTAGAGTACAGCAGGTGTTTGGACTCGAAACATGTGATGAGACAGCATTGTAATACGTCAGGCTTACCTATGGTTTTGCCCTGCTGATGCTTTTTTTTTGCTTATATAAATTAAAGCACTTTTTATAAACTACTTTTACTAAACCCACTTTTATTAGAGAAATCTCTTCTGTGTTGAGTTAATGTATAACTTTAATATTTAAAAAACCTATTTTGTGAATAACACTAACACAGAAGTTTTTGAAGAGTTCAGATAAAAAAAATATCCATTCTTTATCCTTCCAACTTATCCAAATACAGCTTTCTCATGCCTACTTCTGTCCCAGTTATATCCCTGTGGCTTTTAATCCTTCATCCTGCTGTGTACATCACTGGTCGTCTTACACACCAGGGAAGCCTTCTAATGTACAGAAATCTCCAGCAATGGGATGTGGCAGCTCAATACTGCAAGGTCATTTAAAGTGTTTTCTCACCTGATTTCCTATTTCCCCAGGGGAAATCACTTATCGGGATAACCTTTTTTCTTGGTTCAAAAAGATTAAGAAACTTGTCATATATCAAATTGGGATTTTTTTGACATAACCAGAAGCGCTAAAGTTGGATAGCACTTACAAAGTACAAGCTATCCCAAACTAGGTTAAGAAATAGAATAACAGTTGCAAGGCATATTGTTAAAGAAAGGAGTTTCTAGATTTCTATAACAGCACTTGGAAATCTCTTGTTTAAGATGCCTGCCCCTAGTGCAGTGTTCAATCTCTCATTGGTTTCACCTGGTTCTGGGCTGGGCCCTTAATTGTTTTAAACACAAAGCACAAACTTCACCCTAGGCAAAATGCACCTCTCCCAGTGGAGCTCTGCCAATTGACAAAGGAAAAATTCTTGTGTGAAAATGTCCTTAATTTCTTTATTTTTTAAGCTTTTGTTGATCTTTAGATGTATATTTTCTAGAAATATGAGCCAGTAGTGTTGTCTTACTCCCTTAGGTCATGTCTACATTTTCTTCTTGTAAGAATATTTTTTCCTGTTGGAACAACGTGATTCTGCTGTGACTACACATCAGCAAATTATTCAGCATCTGTGGAGACAGTTAATATCACATGAGATCTCAAAATTAATATAACTATCTACAAGAAATGAGAGATACATTTGAATGCCTCCACCAAAGCTGTTTTGATTTGATTTTAGTGCTTCTATTTTAAAAGTCATGTTGCTGGGATTAATTTTAAAAAGTTAAGTAAAGCAAATAAGCTTTTTAAATAATGGAAGATAATTCAACATTTGTGTTTTATTAAATATGGACATTGCCTACACTGGAAGTAGAATAATAACAATAAATAAAAAAAGCCCAAACCAAAAAGGTTGGAAAGGACCTCTGGAGGTCCTGCTCAAAGCAAGGTTAAATTCAAATTTAGACTGGGCTGCTGAAGGCCTTGTCCAGTTGTGTTTTGAAATACTCCAAAGACAGAGATTGCATCTTCTTTCTGGGTTCATACATTCCCATATGAAAGCATAATATACCTGCAAGACTCTTATAGAGAGTGCTTGTATATATTCATAATGGTCTGCATCATGTATTTTGCATGTGGTTTTAAAAGTACATACAACATTTAGTCTAATGATTCCTTCTGACATTCAGGTCTACTATTCTATGAATTTTCTATTGTTTACGCTGTAAGACATACCTAAAAGTCGATTATATGTACATTGTTTTCCACTAGTAAGATAGACAATGAATTTTTCATAAAAATCTTGGCCCCCCAGAAGTTAATGGCAAAGATCTCGTACGTTACAGTGGGATCAAGGTTCCACTGAGGATATACATAAAAGACAGCCTCTTTCTGATTGCTATAAATATGCAAATGCCTTCAGCAATATAAAAAATGGATATTTTCCATACCACACTATTTACCTTTATTGCAATATTTGTACTATTTCCGACACTTCATGTAGGAAATTCCTCAAACACTCCATAAATTTAAGGAATGGTTCTGGTAAACGTCCAGTTGTTATTGGCTCCCAATGTAAGATGAAACATAGGACATATAATACCTTACAGTGCTGTCCTAAAAAATAAATCTTTCTATTTATGCCTTGGACATCTCTTGCTTCTGAAAACTTCTTTAAGTCAAGGTATCACAGCTAGAGCATAATTCCAGACAGTGCTTTCTAGGTCAGTGGCAAAAGCGGTCTTTCTTGAGTTTAAAGGAGGATTTTAGTAAAATTTCAAGCTGCTTGCACTTGGTTGAGATTTAAATGAAACAAAATGGAGTTAAAGAACATGGAATAGAACTGGAGGGAATCACTGAATATTGTCACAGATGAAGGTGAAAACAAGAATGATTCTGTGTGGAAAGAGGGAAGAGAGGAAACTTGGCAAAAATCTAGAAAAAAATCATGAAATGTACATGGAGAAGACTGTGATACAATTTATACCTATTTTTTTCCATTCACTTCACCTACACTGTAAGACTGCCAGTATGGTCGCTGACATATTTTTTGCTCAGGCCAGACAGCATCCTTACTAACAATTTCTGGCCACCTTTTACAAATTGGAGTAGGGCAGGACTCATAGAAAATTCAAGTGTTACTGGCCTATTTGGGGGGCTAAAATTATGTACAGAGGTTGTTATGATTGGTATGGAGGTTGGAGTGATTGGTTTCAGTGCAGACCCAAACTCAGACTAACAGTCCCAGGTATGTTTAATTTATTAGAATAAATGTATCCTTAGAGTACTTTTTCTAATGCATCATACTTTCATCTTTATCTCAGTCCTCATCTTAGATGCAACTTAAAGTTTTTGATTACTCTTCAGCTTACTTGCTGTTTGAACCTTCTCTGCATACATCGTGACTTCCAGCGTGGTGGCACTTTTGGACCCATTCTTTCTCTCTGCAGACATAAAGCCTCTGCCTCAGTGTGATCCCTAGCTCTTTGTTTGTTAGCACTGTCAGAGAAGAAGCTAAGTCAAATGAGGCACTGTGTGCCTAACATGCTCAAGAGACGCTTGCTTAATCAAATTACGTCGGTGTATGTGGGCTCAAACAACCTGAGTTCTGGCTGTTCCTGTAGGACAGGAGCACATATAAAGTAGGGGGGGAATTACTGCAGTAATATCTTTCTTTTTTTGTCTTTTTTCTTTTTATTTTTTTAGGTACTGAACACCTATCATGACCAGAAAATGACAGTGGATGTGGGAAATTCACATTGCACAGCAGGAGAACAGAATGTTGTTTTGTTTGATGGATGAAATCATGGAGATTATATTTCTATTTATCAGTTTCCCAGTTTGTAAATCTAAGAACATTTTAGTGTCCTGTTTTTGGTTTATAAATATAGTTTTCCTGGCTAGAAAAGAAAGATCATGTGTCTCACCTTTATTGGATTTTATAGCAGTGTAGGGATGCAGAGTTTAATACGGATTAGCTCATGATCGCTGGCATTGCTAATACCCCATCAGTCCACCTGTAGCGGTTTACTGGAGTTCCAGTTGTTTGTAGCTGAGATGCTCATTCATGATATCTTTGCAATTGCTCAGGTGAAGATTACATTCTCTGTCACGTGCATTTATCTCCTCTGATTATATGTAATTCTGCTTCTTTTTTCACTCATTCCGAAGCACTCAAAACTTTTGCATGATTTTTGGGGAGAGTAAGCACTGTTTGGCTGTTTCTGTTACAGTGCATGCCTCAGTGCAGAAGCAAAGTGTATTATTTTAGCAAGTGTCACAATTTTGGCTACTCCAGGAAAACCTCACAAAAGAGCATGGCTGCAGAGATTTAATTAATTTACCAGCTATAGCAATAGTGTCCAGGCCACAGCTTGATATATTTTGGGAGGGACATGCAGACATACACTCTCATTGTCCCTGCCTAGACATATATTCTTTGCAAGTGATTTTCAACGTCTTCAATCTGGCAATTGATATATACAACAATTTCACTTTCAGAAGAAAAAGAAATAAATATTCTTCCATAAACCTTCTTAGTCATTAGGATCTCAGGGTCCTTTTGCCGTTTTTCAATATTTAGAGACATTTCTTTACTCACTCATCATCAGTGACGGTGTCTGACATTAGAGGAAGCCAAAAAGCTTTTGAATACACAAAAGACTATGACCAGAGCTCTAGCATAGGAGCAGCAGAAAGACCAGATTGTCTTACTTTCAGTAATGTAAGTACAAGACATTAGAAGACTTACTCTTAATTTGCCCTGATGAACTTGGATTCTGCCTTTGTAAGGAAAACGAATGTTGGAAATGTTATTGTGGTTTTGCTGGTGGCTTTTCAGTCTCCAGGAAAGTGGAATCACCATGTATGGACTCGGTATTTGATTACCATTTCCTCACTGTGCCTTGGATGTCACTCACTTAAAATAAAATATGATATTAACAAAAATTCAAAAACACAAGGCAACAACTTAGTCCCTTATGATACAATTTCTTTGAAATGACTCTCAAAAATGTGCACCCCTGCAGTCTGGCTTTTAATTTGTATATTTTCTTAAGCACATAATAGTATAGACATCCCACTGTAAGACTGGCACCATTCATAAGTTGAGGGAATGAAAATTCAGTTTGTTTTTATTAATTCATGCAGGAGCAGCCCATGTCTGGTATGCACAGCCTACTTTCACCAGTTTGTATTTAAATGCTGAAAAAGAAATACATTCCCTCTTTATTGCTACAGTTGCTTTAAATTAAAATTTGAAGAAATACAATGTTAGGTAACACAAAGCTTCTTTTATTTCTCTTAAACAAAAAGCTTTATGAACATGCTGATGTATTTTGTAAACATTTTAAATTATATCTAGCGAATCAGTGGGAAAACATAGCCCCAAGGCTCAACTCTGTGGTGTCTCTCTGAAATGATAGGAGTAAAGTTATGCTAAAACTATCATAAAAGTAAGGAGAAAAAAAACCTTTTAGCAAGTGCTTACAACATTTTAATACTAATGGAACTGTATTTGCTCAAATGAGAACATTTTGGTAAAAGCTTACAGAGCAAAAGGCACTGCATTTTCTTTATACAAATTAAAGACAGAGCATTAAAGGTCAGATGTAAAACTTTGCCAAATAGCTCTCTCTCCATTGATTTTACAGTGTGTTAAGATGAGAGGATCTAGCCTGCATGCGACATGGAGGGAGTGCTGGTCTGACTGTCTTTGTGAAAGTCTGAAGGGCCAATGGAGCAAACCGTCGAATGAGAAGAGATGAGTCCTACAAAGGCAAAGGTATGGGCAAACCTTCAAGGTCCAAGGTGACAAAGGAAAGACATCCCTGAAAGCTCATCAATGGAAATGCCAGGTTCCAACCTCCATTGATTTTCCATCCTGGGCTCAGCCAGCTGTAATATCAGTGTCAGTCAAATGCTGAGGCTCCAGAAGAACAGCAGCCTGTGTGTGTGTGGGGGGGGAGGGTGTTCCCAAGTCTGGTGGTCTTACCAGGAGGCATATTTGAAAAGCTGAAGGAGGAGGCAAAGGCAGTGGAAAACTATTGTTCTAATTTCCCTTGTTAGTGATGAGTAGTGGTCTCAGTCACCAGTGATAAGGAAAGTATTTTTACTGCTGGTACAATGTATTTCTGTGGTTCATGAAGTCATGGGTTGGACCTGAACTGCATAGTGCCTTGGATGTATGCAGTCATCTTCAGGGAAAAGATGAGGTCAGAACTCCTTAAAGATTTTCAAGCTGTTTCCTATCAACATAACTCCTGTTTCACTTGGGCTGAGGTTGGAAAGTTGATTAATACAAGTGTCTTAAAAACCTCGATATAAAGATTAGTCTAGGAGTACAATCATGATAATTTTGTCTCCATGATTTAACTGTATGAAAGAAAAACTTTTTTTCATATGAGTACTTATTGAGAAAGAAAAAATTTCAGGAATAGTATAGAAATGTAAAAGAAAATCAGAGAAAACTTTTTTTCGGTCTCTGTTTTGGTAAATCTCTCTTGTGATAAAAGCGATCAAAAATATTTCATATTTTTGAGTATTGGAAGGAGTTTTTTTTTCTTTTCTGTTTGCAACTCAGCTTGCTGCTAAGAATTGCTTCTACCGTCGACAGGGAAACCTTGAAGGGAGCTTTTTAATGGTGGCAGCTGAAGGCATTCTGAAATGCATGTTAAATAAGTCAAGGCTGAATAGTAGCACTAGTGTTTGTGTTGCTAGAGTTAGGTTATATTTATCTTCCATTAAAAACTGTTAGCAATAAAATACTACTCTGAGCTCAATCTTGCCAAATAAAGTTCAAGCACAAGAGAGTTGCTCAGTTTGATACTAATTTGAAAGAACCCTTTTGTATTGCTTTTGCTTTGCCTCAAAGTAATTATTAAGTGCATTATATAATACAATTTGACCTGTTTCAAAATCATCAAAAAATATCAACATGTTTTACCCCTATTAAACTCTGGTTCAATAGATTGAATTTTACACAGAGTCTCTTGGCATGACAGTTTTCTGCAGCTGGGCCAATGCTCCTGTATATTGTTGTCTCCCTAAAGTCCTTTAGTCAGTTTGCATTTTATCTCCAACCCATTTTTAATGAATCTTTGATACCTGAATAGACAAACTACAGGATTGCAGGTATGGTTGCTGAGCAGTAGAATGATTAGAAAAACCATAATACATATTGGTATACATTGATGTAAAATTGCAAATGGGGTGGGAGAAGGAATGTCAGAAGGGTCAGAGAAACTACCCAATATGATGAAAATGAGTTTAAAGAGAGAGAAAAATAAAAAAGAACGAAAGCAAAATTTTTACGTGACTGTTGAAGGGAAAATAAGTTGGCAAGCAGCTCTATTAGGTTATGCAATAGTTTTTAAAGAGAAATGATTTGAAGTCTTCTCATTTGAGACGTATAAAGTTTCAGGGAACAGAAAACTAAAAATTATACTGTAGGGAACAGTTACATACTGGTAGAAAGATGGACAAAATTATCTAAGAAATGTTTTCCTTTCCTGGTTTCTATGACCCTATGAAAATATTTCTTTAATATTAGAGTGTCTTTCTGTGTGAAAACATACTAGCAAAACAAGTTATCCCCTTTCTCCTGTGAAAAGTATAGGAGATGGAAGGGGAGTGAACTGGATAATAGAAAAGGAGAAATGGCTAGACTAGTTATAGATATAAAAATAGCATTCAGATTTGAATCTGCATATCGTATAGTGACTGGCACTACACACAAAAGAGGCATATTGGAATGTTACATCAGGAAGCAATCTTACTCTTAGCACCGGAGAATAATAATCTCAAAGCTGCTCTGATATTTCTTAGCCAAGCTCCCTCCTGCTATGAGCACAAGCAGAGAGAAAATGTAACAAAATTATGAACAAAATCCATGATACATAAACAGGAGAAAATGGGCTTAGTAGGATAAGAAGAGTGTCTCTTGCATTTTTTCAATTTCTATTCTTCCCAAAAGATAGTGCAGAAAATGACTGGGTGCATATGTTTCCAGAGGGGGGAAATCTGTGAGACATTAAAAGAGGAGAGTTCAGACATAGGAGGTTTTGTGCGAGTGTATCTGAAACAATCCTCACCAAGATATGTGTAGGAGCCATTAGCATGCCATTATCCCATCTGTCAAATCCTTTTGAACATCTTTTCATAAACCCCCAAAGGAACAGACTAGCTGTGTTTCAACATCACCTTCTTCCTTTTTTTCTGCAGAACGCAAGTCACCAAGTAGACCAGCAGAAGATGACCAACTGACTCATCATCAATAGATTTGTGATTGTTTGAGGTGATGTTTTGGGTAGTTGGAATCTGAAGGCATAAGTCCTAGAGGAAAGTAGTAGGTAAGAAAACCTACTACTGCAAAATTTACATGTAAATGATTCCCTTCACACAGTACTCAGCTGGAAATCTCAAACTGCACTATATTCGTAATGGATATTTATCCAATATCACATATAAGAAAATATTTTTGGGATTACCTGCATACTGCTTATCTTTAACATTCTATTTGAATGGAGAGAGAATAATAAATAAAAAATAATTGCGCTGGCAAGCCATCATTCAATTAATATTTCAAAATACCTTAACCTAGGTGAGTAATCTGATTTTTGTGTTACAGATAAAGAGACCAAGGAACAGAGGGGCAGTTTAAAAGAAATATGCATACATCTAAAAATACTGAGCTATGTAGTGTTTCAAAATCATTTAGGTGTCTCATTCCACTCAGTATGCAATTAAAATTCTGCAATTAAAAATCTGACTCATGCAATTAAGAATCTGACTCAAAAAAAATGGAGCAAATTAGTGCATCCCATCATACATTTTGAGTCAGTGGCAAAAATGGGAAAAAGCACACGTCAAAATTGTCATCTAATCTTGCAGTGAGACCCTGGCTTCTCTGATATGGAATACAAAATACCCATTGACTTCCATTTTGCCCATAAACTTAAAGGAGTTTTAACATTTTATTCAGCTGAGCTGAGTCAGGTCATCTGGATTTTAAATATCAAGCAAGCATCTTTCGAAGAAACTAGATGCCAGTGCTTACTGGACAACTTGCATAAAGGAGCAGAAGAGCTCTGTGATTCCAGATAAAGTGAGACCAATTTAGAAAAGCTTGAAGAATAACTGGTCTCACCTGATCAATTTTATAAAGAGATTTGGGGAGATCACTGAAAACCAGGAAAGAAGCCAATGGGACAGAGTAGAAGAGAAAGGTCAAGAAGCAGTTGTGAATGCTGGGTAAGTGTCAGAAGAGGGGAAGGATTGGAACCACTGCCTTTAAAATGGTATTTAATAAGTTCATGGTTTGGCTGTTTAAACTTACATTTGATTTCAACTTGAAACACAAGCTGTTAGGCTGATTGCAAATTTTTTATGTTAAAAATGTCTGATCCTAGGTTAAATTTCAAACCCAGAATAATCATTTCTGTATTTAAAAAAAATAATCAGCTGGAAAGCAAAAGAAAGATATCGCATTAAAATGAAAAACAGATTGTAGATATTTCTGTGAACACATGTTCTTTATTTGCTGCTGTCACTGACAGCATTTGGGTTTTAGTGAAGTAATTTGTTTTTTGAAAAACATCTACTGCATCTGGGTGTTGGTTGCAATATCAAAAACTCTTCACCTGATGACTGCTGACATCAACCCACTCTAGCCATGGACACAATGTCAGATTTTGTTGTCTTCTTGGAGATTTCCACACATTTGTATTGCTGCAAAAGACAGTAATAAGGGAATCATTCTAATGCCAAGCCCCGAGATTTTTAAAAGTCTCTTGGTCCATGCTTTTGTGCATTGAGTATTTGCATGAAAAGAAATAAAGGGAAGAATATTTAAAAATACGTGAAATGAAAGTTGAAGGTAATAAATCTTTCTCTGATTATCTGGTCCTTGGGGGAGGCAGAGTGGAGTGAGTGTAAGTGCCTAAATACTTTCATCCTATAAAGTAAGAATGCTGAAGATGGAGTAGGTTTTACTGCTGTTACAGGAAAATATCTTTTACGGTTCAAGTCAGGGGGACTGGAGCAGCCTTTTGAAGTGAATGTGTACAGTTCATCCAGAAGTTGTATGCAGTATAAGGCAGTCCTACTATCCTGCTGTGTCTTATGTACAGCCATTAGGGGGGAATAATTTTGTTCCATAGGTGGTCCTTATGCTTTCCAGTTGGGCTGTGGTGTTGTAACAGACTCAAGGGTTCTGACTTACAACTATGGTTGCTCCAAAAAGCCTATTTTCCCAGTCTTGCTGGTACACCTGTATACTGTTAATGGGACATTGTTAGGCTCACTTTGTTCCGCGTTGTACTGTACAGTAGAACTAATTTTAGGGAGAACATAGTAAGGCCAAAATTGAGAGTTTGAGAAAGTCACAAACTACATGTTGACATGATAAATACCATCAGGGAAGAAATCCTGATGATATATATAATAAAACCCTAATTCCCTTACTGAGTCATGTCTACGACAGAAAGGTCTGGTGTTTAATCTCAGTGGCCATGAGCAAATACTTAGGAAGATGAAGAAAGGAACAAGCACACATGATCATTCTCCTTAGTGGTTTTCTAACTTTCAACTATTTCATATCTGGGGATTCCTTTACTTCCGTATGATTTTTTTAATTAAGGAATCCCCAAACAATTTCTTTGCATGAATACAACCAATCTTCCCATACAAACTTTAGCATGGCACTACATTCAGTGCAGCCTAAAGGGAAAGAAAACAATAAGGAAAATGTAGCATGTTTCAACCATGTGTTTTTCCTTTCCATCAGATGTATTTCTGTCCTCTTCCTGGCTTACCTGTGGGTCATGAAATAACGAGGTTGCAGAATACCTCTGGAATTTTTTTAGTCCAACTTCCTGTTCAAAGCTAGATCAGTCCTAATGCATGGTGGTAGAAATACAGCCCATAAGCTAGCTCCCAGCTGGCACAGAAGACCCCTAGCACTGACTAAATACTTAGGTGTTCTTTTGTCTCATCATCTGTACTGCGGTAGTCATCTAGACGCTTTACCTCACCTTAAATAAT
Source organism: Anarhynchus alexandrinus (assembly GCA_008711295.1). Lineage (NCBI taxonomy): Eukaryota > Metazoa > Chordata > Aves > Charadriiformes > Charadriidae > Anarhynchus > Anarhynchus alexandrinus. The sequence continues at coordinate 2,327,674 of VUYV01000078.1, read as the reverse complement.
GAAAGGAAATGAAGTTGATAAAAAGTGAAGGTTCTAGTAGGATTTTACATTATCTAGGCTGATACCAAATGAGATACCTGTGGTAGGTATATGATCTTGAATTCACTTGTATCTTTTGAGTACCTATTTTGTATTAGTAAAATGTATACTCTGAAAGAGCTATGATAATTGTGAACTGAAACTGCTGTTTGCTTATGTGATTAATTCCTTTGTACATGTTCCTGCATTTTCTGTGGTTCTACTTGCTCAAAATTCGTACAAGTAACCTGGGTGTCTGCTTTGGAAAACTTGGTCAATAGTACAATTGCAGTTTCTCAGGCATTAGGTTTTTGAACAATAAAGGTTTCATTGAATGTGGATGCCCTAGATCAGAGTTTCATTCTGGCATATGTCACTATACTGTCATATACCTTATAGGATTATATACGCCATATATATCATCAGCAGAACTAAAAAGAAGTTGGAAGCCATAATAGCACAAATCCAGGTCGGGCATTTCTTTCTTCATATGGTGCCTGGGAAATANAAAAAAAAACAGAACTGGAGAAAAAATTACCTTCTAGATTTATACAGTGAAACACAAAACATGAATGTTCTCATGACAAAGAAACATGCAGAACTACACACAGACAAAGATTAACAGAGCTCATTAATCAGATAGTTGAACATATTTCATTTAAGGGTAACACAAACTTTAATAAATAATGGGGAAAGACAACGAAAATGCAGCTTCCTAGCCAAGATAGCTGTGCAGACAGATTTATCCTCACTTTCTTGATAGTGCTAATGTAATTACTATGAAATGACAATAACATAAGAGTCTTCTGTTGATTTCTGTATTTCATTGTATTTGTCAAGGTCTTAACTTCAAATATGTATAAATCCTTATGTTAATGGGCTCAATCCTTCATTCAAACTCAAAACAAAAGCTACAGTTACTTCTCAGGAAATTATAATAATGATGAAGTCATTTTACTCAGGGGAAAAAACCAAACCAAAACAAAACCCTCCTGTGGAGGATAAGAACCCAGAGGAATTCCATTAATAATTTAAAGATCAATTAGCACTCCTCTGTTAGGAGCTTTTACGAATTCTTTAGACAGCATGTTTCTTATTCTGTGCAGATAGCAATAATTTCTATATTATTTATGAAAGACAATAAATTATTTTAGCTTTTAAGACATGGAGTGATATCATTAATCACTTATGGCTGTGCAACAGAGTTAGAGACTTGGCTGTTCAGCCCATTTATACAGATTAATTTATCCAGAATACTAAGATTTATGAAAAAAGTCTGCAAGTGAATGTATCTATGCATATACATGAAATGCATGAATGATATCTTACTAGTTGATACATTTCCACCTAAAAGATAGAAGAGTGCAAGGCAGTATTGTTCTCCCAAGTAATCAACGCGTAAGTTTATCTCCAAAATTTCTATTAAACGTGGGTATATGTAATGTGACAGACTGGAACTGCTCTATCATTAAATTGCTACATTGCTTTTTTGACAGATGCATGAATACAATTTCTGTTTACCTGCTCATGTTTTATGACCCTCAGGTAGGGGAAGGAGGAATTTTTCATGCTCAAACTGGCATGAACTGGCTTGCTGTACCTACCGCAAGAGTTTGGAACAATTATATGTACTCACAATAACCCAATGGCACTGCCAGGTAGTTCATTATCATTCTATTGAAGCAGGAGATTCTCATGGTTAAGGAGTTCACAGACAAGTGTAACTTAGTATCAAGATGTCCAATTAGCCACAAAAGGGTCGCCAATGGAAGTCCTACCACTAACTCAGTCAAGAAACTTCCAAATCCAAAGTCATTCACAAGCCAGATGACATGGATTAAAGTGAAAGACTTTATTAGTACATAGATGCTATGTCTATACCTGCTTTTAAGAGCTGCCTCTGGATTTAGGCCACAAAAATTAATTGAGAGCCTGTGCACCGCCTGGAGACTGCCAGCAAACACTTGGCTTGATGCTTGGTGAAAGATCCCGTATGCTTTCTGGCCACGCTAAGTTTGCTGTCTTGATGGGTGCACGTAGCTGAGTGGTCTCGAGGGTAGCCACAGGTCTTCCCTCAGCAGACAATACGCACTTATATAGGGAGCATGGACAGCTATATTTTGAACGTTTGTCTAAATTTTGAGGCCTACAACTCATTGTGCCAACCCATACAGATATAGCTTATTTTGTGGGTGGTATTGGCATTTCCCTTTCCGATTATGAGGCTGACACGTCATAAGAAGCATAATGATGGGAGGCTGATAATAAAATTACAAACTGCATACACTAAACAGTCAGAAAGGTGAAGGAACAACTTATTCAGCAATAAGTTTAAGACTTACTACAATTTTACATCCTTGAAATACCTACACTGAGGCAGAACTAAAAACAGCGTTTCAGGGACTGATATAATATTTTCTGTACATATTTAATAGCTTTATATATAGAATTGCCTAGCAGAAATATAGAAAAGGCAACATGGCAACTGTATAGTACTGGTCAAGTAGACCCTCTACTAAGGTGCCAAAAACTTTGAAGGTTTGCTATGTCGTATTTCCCTTTTGGGCTCGGAGTTGATGAATATTAGTATGGTGAGACCATTCCTGTGACCTGACTCTCTGTTCCAGATTCTGCTCTGACAGATGGGCACCTAAATAGATGACTCTGCAGTGTCCACCTCTACATCCCTCAATTCTTTTTCTGAAGCTGTCCCCTAACTCCTTTTTCAGTCACAGTTCCTCTAAAAGTAGCGCAGTTTAAGTAAGCAATACATTTAGATTAAATCCTTGTTTAGGTATAAGACCCCATTTTATTTTCTAATGCAAAGATGAAAAGTTCATAGAATCATAGAATCATAGAATGGTTTAGGTTGGAAAGGACCTTGAAGATCATCGAGTTTCAATCCCCCTGCCATAGGCAGGGACGCCTCCCACTAGACCAGGCTGCCCAAGGCCAAATCCAGCCTGGCCTTGAACACATCCGGGGATGGGGACTCAACAACTTCTCCGGGCAACCTGTTCCAGTGCCTTACCACACTCAAAATGAAAAATTTCTTCCTAATGTTTAATCTAAACCTGTCCTCTTCCAGTTTAAAGCCATTCCCCCTTGTCCTATCACTACATGCCCGAGTAAAAAGTCCTTCCCCAGCTCTCCTGTAGGCCCCCTTTAGGTACTGGAAGGCCGCAAGAAGATCTCCCCGGAGCCTTCTCTTCTCCAGGCTGAACAGCCCCAACTCTTTCAGCCTCTCCTCATAGGAGAGGTGCTCCAGCCCTCGCATCATCCTCGTGGCTCTCCTCTGGACACGATCCAGCAGGTCCATGTCCTTCTTATGTTGGGGACTCCAGAGCTGGATGCAGTACTCAAGGTGGGGTCTCACGAGAGTGGAGTAGAGGGGCAGAATCACCTCCCTTGTCCTGCTGGCCACA